>JABFPM010005484.1:0-11198 GCA_022817325.1 Idris sp. 1 HC-2018 | reverse complement strand
TAAGTAAAAAAAAAAAAAAAAAAGGTTACTAAAATTTTTTTTCGAAAGGCCGGAAATTTCATTCGACAAAGGTGGCAACCCTATACATATAAGATTAATTTAAACGGCAATTAAAATATTTCAACCTAAAAGCCAAAAGACAATAGAAACAAAATATTCCTTTTTTCCGTCTTTGTAACTTCTCGGCCTTGCTAAATCCCTCCACCTTACTCTAGACTATTATCATAATATGAAAAGTATGCTCTTCCCCTCCACTACAATACCAAACTGTTTTGTATATATAACTTGAATTTTATCAGAAGTGGTCATTTTAAAAGTTTCTATCAAGTGATTCTAACCTGAGAAGCATTTTCTTAAAATTTATCAATTAATATTTTTTAAATCAACATGTCTCTAATTCCGCTGATGTTTTCTAATTGGTGGGAGGATTTGGACAATTCTCATCATTTATACGATCAACATTTTGGCCTGCCACTATCAACCGATGAATTGCTTGAGCGCACACTGATGGTCCGGAATCCGAGACGCTTACAACATTTACATCACAATCGTCTTCACCCCTACGAGAGTCGACTTCTTCCTTACGAGCATCGTCTTCATCCTTACGACAAAAGTTTGCGAATGTCACAACAGGGCTCTGGGATTTCAACTCTCCACGCCAGAAAGGACAAATATCAGGTCAATTTGGATCTCCAGCAATTTGCACCTAATGAAATCACTGTAAAGGTGTGTTATTTACTTATTAAAAACTTTTTATTTAGATGGAATCAATTTATTTTAATCGAATTTGAGTTGAATGAAATTATTACTTCCTTTTCAATAGCTATAAGTTTTTAATTTCAAAATGTATTTTTATTTCTTCTGCAGAGCTAATTTTATTTTATGAATTAAAAATAATTAAAAAACTCATTTTTAAAAAGTTTTAGAATAAAAATTCAAAGTTAAATTATATGGTTATTTTTTATTATTAATTTCCAAAATAATAATTAAATTTTTTTTTAGTCAGTAAAAAAGAGAAGCTCTTGATTTTTTCATTAGGTACATAAGAAGATCATATTTCAGAACACTTCAGTGCTAATTGCAAAATATGTTTCGTTGTAACAATTACATTTAGAAATTTAATCTGCTGAAATTGTAACTTAAACTTATACGTGTGTATTTCATTCGACCTTTCATTCTGAAACTTTTCATGGATCATGACCTTTGACAAAAGATGCCTTTTTATTGTATTAATCTTCATAAAAAAAAGTTTCTTCTTCTTTATAATTTTAAACCAAATAAATTAACTTAAGTTTTTATTATAAACTTCCAAAGTTAATTTAATCTATTTCACTAAAATTTATGTTGATTTATTTAAATAATAATTCTATAATTTTTTTAAAAAAATTATATTAACTTAAGATCTTAGTATAAAGTTTAAAACTGGAATTAATTTATTTCAGTATAGTTTGTTTATCGATGTACTTAAATAATAATTCTACAAATTTTAATTTTATTTTAAATAATTTTAGCTTGTAGGCAAAAACATTGTCGTCGAAGGAAAACATGATTTCAAGCAGGATGAGCACGGATGGGTTTCTCGTCAATTTACTCGCAAATATCACATACCAGAACAGTGCGACATAGACCAAATTCAATCTCAACTTTCATCTGATGGAATCCTCACAATATCAGTACCACGGAAGGAGCAGCTCAGACCAGACGAACGTCTCATCAGAATTCAGCACACTAATCAGCCAGCTAATCGCGAAACAGGGAACATTGAAAATAATCCAAACATCAGAGAGCAGTACATGTATGCTCAAAAAGGGCAAATGCAACAACAGCGAATGATTGATAGTAAAAGTGTTAAGAGCAATTAATATTGTTTCCCAATTTTCATTGCTTAACAGTCCAAAGTGACAATTTTTAATAGAAAACGCTATTTTTAGTTTATTGCAACAGCAATTAGTTTAAATTGTATCCCTTTAATATAAACTTTACAATGTTGTAATTGATTGTGTTCAAAGCTTTAATATACATTTTTGTATTTTTTAACAAAATTGTAATTTGATGTTAAATTAAAGACATTTAGTGCAAGTAAAATTATTTTGTAGATGCTGCGCATTTCGTATAAAAAATATTTTAATAATGAAAATTTTGTAATAGAATAAAAGTAATTTCTTAATATCCAGCAGTGTTTTGTATAATTTAAACCCTTTAAATTTTAGTTTTAGAACAAAAAATTACATGGGAAAATAGATTTTGGATTATTTGTTGAAATCGCAGGATTTATTAAAGAAAGTTACTACTTAAATAAATATATTAGTTTTATTTCATAATATCATATTATTTAAACAATATATATTTCTATTCCAAATAATTGACAACGTATGATAATTCCAACGCAATATAATATCGATATTTATTTTTGTTTTGTATATTATTTTTTTTTTTTTGTATTACTTTTGATTTTGTCATTTTGACATAAACATTCACATAATTGTTAACCAACCTTATTAATATAGTACAATTAATTTCTGGCACAAAATTCATTGTGTACAATTTATAACATAGTTGCCTAATAAAAATAATTTTTAAATACAACATTTTTATTCAATAACATTTAAATATGTTTTATTTTCAAAATACGACAAGACATATGCATGGCTTTGTTCATTATATATTTTCGTAATAAGGCACTTCAAGAATTTTAAAATACAATAATAATTGACAGTTAAAAATATATTTTTGATATATAACTCGTTTCAATATGTTACATTAATACTTAAATATTTAAAATTGGTTAATAACTCCGACAAAAAATATTATCAAGTTGTTTGCATTATAAATAATTTATATCTAGGTAAAAGTTTAAAACTTGATATTAATAAGAAATGATAAATTTTTAACAAAGTATATATCAATCCAATAACTAGATGAATGTCAACGAAACAAAAACATTACTGCAATGAAAATTAATTTTTATTCAATTTATCATTGCAGTATCATGTTTTTAATATAATGCAAATGACTCGAATGACATATAATAATCCTTGAATTATAATTTAAATAATAAATATTGATTATACGTCTATATTAAACATAGACGTTACAATTAAATATAAATCTGATTTTGATATGGCCAATGTTTAAACAATTTCGGGCATTAAGTTATTTTAATCCACATATAATATTTCAACTTTTTGTTTTCTTTTTAAAATTTCCAAATATTTTTTTGGAATTGTGTTTTCAAGAAGATTGATGTAAAATTTGTATGATTTTTCATGTCATTACGAACATAATCTTCATAAAAACACTAACAATGAGTCGAATATGAGTGTGGTTTATACAAATATAATGCTGAGTATAATTCAACGGAATAGACTTTTTAAACTTCGACTTTGAATGGCGATCCTGGAATATGTTCATCTCCCCACTTTACTAATAAAATATATTCCCCTCGTTCGCGCACCAGATAACTTACATTGTAATTGTTGCGACCTGCGTGTTTTACAAATACCTCATCACAAGGACCTTTTGGGCCGTGCATCCCAACGAACAAGATATTGTTGCCTAAAATTTAAAATTAATTTTCATTCAATTAAAATTTTAAATTATAATTTTTTTAATAACAAATTTATTTTTTATTTTCTTTACCAGCATCCCCTGCATTGACATTAAATTGATTTTGTTTGCCCAAGTAAGCTTTTTTAAGACCCATTCCTTTGCTAGTAACTTTACTCGCATCAGATTTGAAACGTGGTAAAACTGGTCCAGCATTTTTTCCAGATTTTGAAAACTTTTGCACGGTTTCAACAACAATTGAACTTGTTTCTTGTGCTCCTCTCTCTGCTAAATCTGCACCTAAAAATACAAATCAAAATAAATTAAAAATATGTCATAAACAAATTATTTATTTATTTTGGTAAACAAATAAATATAAAATAAGTTTACCTGTGCAAGGTACTTTGAATGGTGACCCAACAATGTGGTACCCATTGTATTTGACACTGACATAATAATCTCCGGGTACCAACGGCGTGTATCTCACTTTGTAACCCTCTTCAACTTCTGTGCAGTCCATCGCAACCTTGCTGGGACCATCCACAGTGACCCCAAGTGCACCGACACCGGCGTTACACGTGTCGATGATGAAATCGGTCTTCACACCAGTTTTGATTTCTTGCAATCCATTTCCGAAAACATGAATTGCAGCTGGATCTGCGTCCACTTTGCCCACCTTGACGCGGAACGGACTTCCGTTTATATGGACACCGTTGAATTTCAGGTGGATATGGTGAATTCCATTTTCTCTGGGCATAAATCTTACGGAGTATTCCTCAGAATCGATGGACTGGATGAAACAGTCGTCTTCGATACCACTTGGCGAAATTATCTGTAAAAAACAAAAAGCATTTTATTAATCTATAATTATGCTAGTTTAAAAAAAACTTATTTCTAGCATCAAAATTCATGGGAACATTTTTTATATGTTACGGACAAAGCCCGAAGTCCGGGCATTGACAGATATGCCGAACAATTCTGGACAATGTTAATTTCAGATGCAATAACATAGGTTGAATGACATTTCTAATAATAATAAAGTGCTATGAATTTTATTGACTTAAAATTATTGACATTTTTTATATTATATAAATGTTTTCTCAAAATTATAACATCAGTTTAATTTAAGCCTCTGAAAGTTTAAAAACATTTCTCCAAATAAAATAAATATGAGAATTTGAAGAGAATTTAAATATTTTAATTAACATTAAATGTTCTGGTAATAATTTTATTATTACTAGAATGCCGACGAATATATGAAATATATTTCGGGAGTAAAAAAAATAAGAAGTTATCAACAGTGACACACAAGGTAATATAGTTTACTTAAACGATTTGACGTGATAATGATACAGTTATATTATCTTATATTAATAATAACGAATTATTTGATATTTTGAACAATACACACATTATTATTGGTCACAGTGGAAGAAACCGTATGATTTATGACTTGAAAAAGACATTTTAACATAACCAGATCAACAATTATGACTTATTACTTGGTAAGAAAGTAAGCGTTAAATGAAAAAAAGGATTACTTTACAAATCCATTCTTTACTCATCATTCACTGACAGGCCGAATTAATTGATATATAGTTCCAAAGGTGCAACGATTATGGTTTCATTGTGATATATCAAAATCATTTAACCAATTTTTTGTGCTCGGACTGTTAAAATTAAAAAAAAAATAAAACAGTGGCCTATTATTTATTAGAAATTTTACATTATTCGGAGCCCTGACAATATTGCAATTGGTTAATAAAGAACAAGAATTTGTAAATCTATTATAATACATTATGATAATGAAAAATTCTCATTCACCCCGTGTTATTATACCTGAAATCAGCATTGCCCAACGAAATTGAACACAGCTGACATTGCCCGTAACATATACTATCCGCCATAAGTTTTTGGACACTTTATTAAAAATTGTTATGTTTTAAAGCTGCTATAACTGGAAAAAATCTATAAAAAGGTCCGCAATTAAGCATGGTAGTCACATACGCATCTAGTTTGAAGAAACTAAACCGACATTGAAATTGCCCCCTACCCTTATTAACACATCACTCAAGTGTAACTATTTATTGAAAAAAATAGACTGCAGAAAAAGTCCTGGCAAATCGCGAAAAACTTTTTTGGCCAGTTTGCAGCGAAGAATCTTAAAATTTGGATTCTTAAACGCATTTAAAAAAAAGCTTGAAACAATTTTTGTCATTGAGTTATCCCTTTTTTAATTGAACCTGTGAAATCTCTTATATTAATGTATTTCATTGATATAAAAATCAAGTTTTATGTACACTCAGGGTTGATGAATAAGTAGACAATTAGATGCTTATGAGTTTATATGCGTTAACATATTGTGTATGTACGTGAAACTTGATTTTTATATCAACGAGATAAATTAAAATATATGATTTCACGGGTTCCATTAAAAACAGGATAACTCAGTGACATAAAATTGTATCAAGCTATTTTTCTAATTGTGTCTAAAAAACTTCAAATATTAAGATTCTTCACCGTAAATTGGCCAAAAAAGTTTCTCACGATTTGCCAGGACTTTTTCTGCAGTCTTTTTTTCAATAAATAGCTACACTTGCGGACCTTTAAATAAATTGTCTCAAAGTTATAGCTGTTTTAAAATATAAACATTTTTAATAAAGTGTCCAAGAACTTCTGGCGGGTGTATATACACATTTTTCATAGTAAAGTTTGTTATACAAAAGTACAAACTTTTTTGATACAACAATTTTTCATAAAGAAATTTTGTACCCAAAAAGTGTAACAAATCTGCAGAGGACATTTTTTGTAGATGACAAGTGAGACCTACGCAGTCGTTTAGTTTCAAAACATTCTATTATTTTCAGATTTTTTTACGCAACAAGATTCTAAAATGAGACTATATTTTATATTTGTGACATCTTATCTGAAAACTTCTACACTCCAAGGTTTTGTCGAACTTAAATTAATACAAGTCTTTTTCAGAAGTTTTAACTAATCAAATTTCTATAAAATTTAATTAATTTTTCACATCTACCTTTCCATCAAGTTCTCCTTTAGCTCCATTTTTTCGAACCAAAAAGGTGGTCGGTTTGTCAACCTGAACACCGCTGTCCGGAAAGTGTGCAATTTCCAACTTGTGAGCGTCTCCCATTGCAGGTGAAACATAAACTCTGTGCGGTGAGTCTGGGATATGTTGGTCATTAAATTTAATTCCTATACGATACTCGCCTGTAAAAAGAGAAAAAGACATTTTTTAAAAAACCTCATTCAAAAATTAATTGCTTAAAAAACTAACCATTAATGTCTTCTGGTAAATCATCATTTCCCGCAAATGTGATTTGCGTACATGTGATAAATCTGTTCATTTTGATTATAAATATTTTTTCAGAAGAAGTTAAAAATAAAAGGTTTTGATTAAAAATGAGGAAAAGGGAAATTAGCAGAATTAAAATTAGTGCATTCGCTGCGAGTGAAATGATATGATGATGAAACAATGTAAATAAGAGATCAAAAAATCTCGCTAAGAAAAATAAACATGCGTTTGATGTGCGACTGCAGTCAAGATTGTACTATTTTTCTCAAAAATTTTGTCGCCCGGTCTTACTCATTCTGTTCAATCTTGTCGTTTACCCTCTCTTGTTGACTCGTTCGCACGCCCCAAATATAATCACGTCCATCCACATATCACATTCACACTAATAGGATATGCACTCGAATATGAGATTCATCTTCACAAATATAGACTATAGTATTTCTAGATCAAGCAACAAGAGATTGGACTTTTTGATTATGATGACCTGTTGACTGGTCTATCGCTGTCAGCTACAATTTTAAGTAGCTTAAAAAAATTTAAAGGAAATGAATATTTTAGATTAATAACATTTTTATTAATTAAGAAAACTAAAATTAAAAAGCGATGAAGGAAAAAAGAAAATATATTTTTAATAACATAACATATAATGCTGCACTTCGTGCACATTAAGAAGTAAAGCTGGTTTTATGAAAAAAAGGTTCTTAATCCAAAATACGGCCTTGGTCTATCTGTAAATTTGTCCAATGTTTGGAGCCTACATTGTATGAAAATTCTATAAGTACTAAAAATTATTTCATGATTATAGTACGATTGATAATAAAAAAATTGATAGTAAAAAAATGTTTAATAAAAATATGTTTTATTTTTCCAAAAAACAAAAATTCGAAAATAATGAATAATAAATAAATAAAAGTCTTAAGCTTAAAAAAATTTAAGCAAAATTCAAAGTAACGTGTGATGAACTTTTGTATTTACAATTTATTTAGTTTCCTATAAAACTTATTTATAATCTTTTAAAGGTCAACAATTTTTTCAGTAAGAAATCAACTGCAAATTAATTAATAAACTCTTTTCCAGAATCCGAACAAGTTTGTCATATCAATTACGGAGCATAAGTTTATAATGGCAATGTTTACTCAGCAATTAATTTATTCTTCATTTTGACCTTACAGATTATCTTAATTAAAATATCATTAATCAAAGATATTTAATCCTTTTCATGCAATTTAAATAGAATTTAAGAATGTGTTAAATAAATTCATGAATGTTATTATTTTTTAATACAAGTTAAAATTTCCATTATTTTACATTCATTTTATAATGAGTTTTTTAATAAATAAACTTAACAGAGGTGAATTTATCATTTAGTAGTTCTGGGTAAACATTATTATAATTTGTAAACAAATGAATTATTTTACTCGAAAATTTACAGAAAGTAAAACACCTCGAAAAAACAATTGTCATTAGTTTCGAACAAGTCCCTTAAAAATTAAAAAAATTATACACATTTCAATTTAAAAATTTTTAATTCAAGTGTTAAACAAGACTTGCTTAGCAAATAATGCCAGTGTTACTGTTTTTTTTCATTTTTTTTTCTTTTACAAAATTCCCTATAACCGATATCACATAAAAAATTACATTTTGAGAGATTATAAAATTTAACCACACTAAAAATTACAAAACGAGTTTCAATATGTGTGTAATATACCCATAAAATGCTCTTTTTCAACTTAACTTATTTATACATGACCAAATCACACACAATAAAAACTCAGTGTTTTTCAGGATAGTAAAATTTCATCTTCTCTCAATAAACTAGTTATATTGTTTATAACACTGCAACTTATACCAGAACAAATCAATATTTTTTTAATAAAAAAATTTTTTTTCGTGTTAAAAATATTTATTTTCCAGAATCCATTAATGATAAATATATTATACCCAAAAGTTTCAATAAATTTCAAGTTTTAAAGTATGTACATTATGATATACAAGGTGAATAAAGAAATTAACTCACCAGGTTCAGCCACAACATAACTAACATAACAGCTGCCATCCTTCCTGTCCTTAAAGTCTATCTGAGCCTTACTGGGTCCCTCCACCGACACCGCCAGTGTGCCAGCGCCAGCCTCTCTGGTCCAGATATTAAACTCACAAGGTTCTCCCTGTTCTCCTCTCTCTAGTCCCGGTCCCCCAGCATGAACCCTATGAGCACCCCCATCCCTCAGCGGTCCCACAGTGAACTGAAAGGGCGACCCCGGAATATGCATCTCCTTATACCTCACCGACACCGTGTGCACTCCCAGCTCCTTGGGTATAAACGCTACCGCGTAAAGCCCGTCCTCAATCTCCTTAATCTCCGCGTCCTCAGTGACACCCCCCGGCGAGGTCACCGTCGCGGTCAAATCGAACGACGTGATCCCTGGCATCTTAAAGGTCAACTTGCACTGACTGCCAACCTCGGTGATCGGCACAGCCTCTCGCTGCCTCTGGATTCTCTCTCTCTGTCGGTTGCTGCCTTCCCCACTGACCTTAACCGTAAAAGGCGAGCCTTCCACGTGGTGGTCGGCGAATTTCAGGTTGACAATGTAGTAACCTGGCTCGGTTGGCTTGTAAGAGATGTTCAGGGTGCCATCTTCGTTGTCCTTGCACTGGATCTCGGCTTTGCTAGGACCCTCGATGGAGAGGGACAGACCCCCGAATCCGGCGTTCCTCGTGTCGATTGAGAAGGTGTTGTCTACGTGGGTCTTGCCCTCCTTGAGCGCCTTGCCCGTGACCTTAACTTTTTTCGCGTCGCCGACCTCTCGGTCCTTTACATCTATTTTGAAGGGCGAATTTGCAATGTGCTTGCCCATGCGCTTCACCGCAACAGTGTGCTCACCAGCCTCGCGTGGAGTGAAGGAAACGCACATGTTGCCGCTGGCGACCTTCTTCAGGAAGCAGGGTTCTTCCAGACCGCTCGGGGCGGTTATCGAGGCGTTTAGAGAACGGATGTCCTCGTCGCTGACTTTGCCGGGTAATTGGACCTCGCTGGAGGAACCTACGGAGATTTGGTTCCTTTTTCGTCCTTCGCCTGGAAATGCAAAATTTAGTTTGTTTAGAATTGTAAGCCGTGATTTAGTAGGGTATTATTAAATTAAGAGGGAGCAAATAAATATTGAAGGTGTGACCTGTTAATTAGGAATAAATAAAATAAATTGTCTTTTTGTAGTATTTTTGGGAATGTTACTTGTTTTAATAATGTTTCATGGTTTTAAAAACTGGATATAAAAAAGTGTGAACTTTAGTCAGTTATATACTGGAGGAAAATGTAAAGTGTTAGAAAACTTTTTATATTAGTTCTTATTATGTTTTTTTGATTTTATTACTCTTGTTTTTATTTTTTTATTCATTTTTTTAAATGATTTAAATATATTAAAATAAAATGATATCTGTATAAATTTGTTAGAATTATTTTTAGATTTTTTTTTTCATTAATAAAAAAAAAGTTTCCTGAAATAGTATTATAGTAGGAGTAGTAGTTTATTGTATTTCACAGAAATATACATTTCTATACATACAAGAATTATGTACATAGTTTAAACGAGTTTAAATTTTTGGTGTATAACAAATATTTTTAATTTTCAGCGCATACATTGAAATCCTTCGAAACGCAACCGCTCTCGTTTCATAACGAAAACTGGCTCTCATATTGCAACAAAACTGCCATCTACGCTGTAAGATAGATAAGAATAAAACAACTAGTTGAGCTATAAAAGTTTCCGGTCCTTGAATGGTCCATGTTGCATTATGGGAGGCTAAAGTGTATAATAAAAAATATTTTTCAATATCTTTCACATCACTCGCTGTTACAATTTTTGGTATATTTATGTCGTCGGCTTGTCTATTTAACACTAACAAATTTTTTGCGGAAACAATTGTAAATTATCATAATATGAGTTATCGTCTTCTGCATTGAACATAGTTGGTTCGGATCCAGTTTATACATGAGTCTTTTATGTATAAAATGTTTATTTTGATTTTTAGTTAAGTTTAAAATTTCTCTATCACAAAGAAACAGTTAATTAAAAGACTTTTATTGAGAAAAAAAAATTATTTGTTAATTTACAAAAAAAAACTTTAAAAAAAACATAATTTTAATTTATTCAAATATTTTAAGTAATTTATTATTATTTTTTTCGAATATTTTTAAACAAATAAAGTATAAATGTCAGGTTTTTAAATTAAACTGTAGTAATTTTCAAAAGATTTTTTTTTTCTCTTTTTAGTCTGATTTAGTTTTGATTAAACTAAACCCTTTCATTAAAATAAAATCGAAACTTCAAGAAAAAGTAAA
>JABFPM010005483.1:0-11199 GCA_022817325.1 Idris sp. 1 HC-2018 | reverse complement strand
CTGCACAATTCGTCTGTGGGATCTGGCAGCCGGCAAATCCCGAGCTACACTCACCAACCACAAAAAGGGCGTGCGCGCGGTCGTTCTGCATCCGAAATTCAACATGTTCGCGTCCGCCTCACCGGACAACATCAAAAAATGGAAATGCCCTGACGGAAAGTTTATTCAGAATTTGTCCGGCCACAACGCGATTATCAATTGTTTGGCTGTCAACGAAGATGGTGTGCTGGTTTCCGGAGCTGACAACGGAACGATGAATTTGTGGGACTGGAGAACTGGATACAACTTTCAGCGTCTGCAGGCACCGGTGCAGCCGGGCTCTATGGACAGTGAGGCGGGCATTTTCAGTATTACATTTGATAAGGGTGGATCTAGGATGATAACGACTGATGCTGACAAGACTATCAAATTATATAAACAGGATGATACTGCGGTATTTATTTTTTTTATATTATATATATATTGAGATAATGTGAAATAGTAGAACATTTAAATTAATGATTTTTTTTTTATTTATTTCAGTCGGAAGAAACTCATCCAATCAACTGGCGACCGGAAATCATAAAACGAAGAAAATATTAAGAAGTAAATGTAAACAATTTTGTACATAATACATCTTTACATTTTACATTACGACAAAAGTATGTGGACTAAGATTTAATTAAATTTAATTACTTTAAACATGTGAAAAAATTAATTACTGAGTGAATCTTCTATTTAGTAAAAAAATTGTAACATGATTGTTTTAATAACTGAGTGTTGAAACTTCCTACAATATGTTTTTGTAAATTTCTACAAAAATGAAAGAAAATATTAAAAAAGAAGATGTGAACAAAATCTTTTATTTTTGCTTTATAATTTTTATCTAGTTGATTAGTTAATTGTAAAAATTTATTTTTTAACAAAAATTATACAAAGTAATTAAAACTCGGTTGATTATTGTATTTTTCAAATAGTCGATATAAGGAATTTTTTAAGGTCAGTCAAATTTCTAGGTACATTTTTCTTCCCTGGAATTGCCTGGAACTTTTAACGCGGGTATATATATTTTTTTACAAATAACATATTTTGCTACAAACTTTCAAAATATGTATTGGTTAATTTTTTAACAATTATAGATAGAGTTTAAATTATAAAATAATAATTATTGCAAATATGTGATAATTTGATGTAACATTATCGACTGCTTGTGTTTGTTTGAAAAAAAAAACGATTGCGCTCTAAAATTTAGGTCTTGCCAAAATTTTGAAATTTTGATTCAGATATTATAACATAATGTGAAAAATATATTGCAACTATTTGTTTAAATTGTGTTTTAAATGAATTTTTGCGTTCTCTAGAAGAACTACTTATTAAGGTAGTCGTTAAATAAAATATACTCGTTTTCACCTCTTAACTTTGTTTAACATTTTGAGAAAATGAGTGCTTCACCATTTTGGATCGAGTGTCCAGGTGAAAAACCGTGACTGTAAGGCGCAGGATTTTAAAAGGAAAAAAATATTGCTTTTTCATTATTTTAGCATATTAAGATAAAAAACATAATAGCTTCCATCAGTTGACCATGAAATAATATACACTGTCGGTTTGAGAATCACGTCTTATCAAAAAATCTGTACACAGAAAATGATCAGAAATATACTATAATAGTTCGTTTTATTGTTCAATTAATGTTTCAGCAATGAAAAAGAAAGGGCAATAATTATTCATTTTTAAAAAAGAGTACGTTATTACGTTATTTATTAAATTTTATTTTCCGTTTAAGTCGAGATGATTTCTACTTCCGTTTCTTGTACTTTGATATTAAATTTTTTTCGAAGTAAAATGAAACTTTGCCATTTTATTTTTGTCATGTTTTCCCGCTAGAAAACATTCAGCCAATCAAAGACTTAGCATGGTAAAATATAGAAGAGAATTTGTTTACAACACAACAAAGTCAAACAGCTGATTCATTTTTGTGTACAAGTGGCTTTAAGAGAGAGTAAATAGAAAATTTGAAAAAATTGAAACAGAGTGTGTTGTCAGATATTAAATAATTATTCAAGTTTTATCTATACCTGGTAAGTAAAAATGTGACAGACTGTTGAGAAATATGTGATGCAGTTCTGAGTAAACTTTCTTTAATCTTTTTAGTCAAATTTGATTATCTGTCAATTTTATTTGCAAGTTTGTATAATCCATGTTAAAAATATTTTATATTTAAAAAAAAATTAATTGTTCAACTTTTTTTCAGGTTAAACATTAAAAGATGATTGCAAGTAAAGTACAACATTTGTTAACAAAACTGATTATTGGGGCAATTTTAGTTCAACCCATCAGTTCGTAAGTATAAAATATTTATTAAATATTTTAACTACAAAAATGAAATCAAAGATTTTAAAACCACAAAATCTTATTTTGGTGACTGAAATTATAGTTTATTTTATCCACTCAAAATTGAAAGTATTTTTTTTTATTTTAGCAACAAATTAACGTTGTTTGACTTCGTAACAGCAGACTCTGTCGATAATTGGGCAGAAATATCTGACACAGTTCGAACTGTTGGAAAATCCAAAGCTACACTTGTTCTGCAAAAAACCCAAGAATTTCAGCGAGCTGTGTTTTTCACTCTTCTAAATCCACAGCCAAATGGAGCTGGTTTCGCTGGGGTTCGCTCGCTGGTTAAACTGGACCTTTCGAATTACAAAAATATCGAACTTTTGTGTCGAGCTCAAGGTCAAAACAAGCAGTACAAAGTTGTGCTGAGACACGATGGACTGCACACAGACGGGGACATAACTTATGAACAAATATTTACGGTAGAAAATTGACTTTTTAGTGAACGTTTTAATGTCAATTTTTCATATAAAATTTTGCAGTTCGCATTTTTATTCAATTGTTATATTAAAAATGTTATTATAAATATGATTTTTGAAAATTGATTTCAATTTCAGTCGCAGATATCAAACAACGAGTTTGACCACATAAAATTACCTCTGTCGGAATTTAAAGCGTACTTTCGAGGTCGGGAAATAAAAGACGCTAAGCCTCTGGACACGTCAAAAATAACCATGTTCGGGCTCCAAGTTTTTGGAGGCGTTTATATGCCAATTAAGCAGAGTGGAGTTTCTTCCTTGGAAATTGATATGATTTACGCGACTTAAGAAGATTAATTTAAAATCGAACAGAAATATTATATATAAAAAGAACAAAAGTTAACTGTAAGACAAACTTTATTTCATAAAACTCATATTGAAGTCCAAAATTAAGATAGTAATGATAAAAAGACATCATTAAAATTTACATTTTCCTTTATATTGATTTGTTAATAAATTGTGTTTTGTATATAATTAGTGTAATTCTTTCAACAGTTCTTGAGTATATTCGTATATAAATGTTTCTGCATCATCGGCAAATAAGAATGAAAATATCTTCCTCACATGTTCCATAGTATCATCATACTCTTTTATTTCTTCTAAGATCATGTGAATTCTTGCTTTTCTACAATAAGTGGATCCTAAAATGAAATTATAATAACCATACCAATAACTGAAACAAAAGTAGTAAATTATTGGTATTAAAAGAAAACATTTAAATTATAACATTTTGTTAACAAAATTACAGCATTAAATTACTTATAAATATTAATAAGATGATTTAAGTAAGGAACACATTTGGCATAGTTTTTTTGATATTCTACAGAATTTGTTAACTTTTCATAAATATATGCATTCAAATGATTCCACGGTTGGACATAATAAAAAAGTTGTTTTAAACACGAATGAAGTATTTTGTCACCTGAATATTAATGTTTTAAGGAAACATATACTTTCTCAATAGTTTTTTATTATAAAATTATCTTTAATTTAACACATTTTTACTACAAAGGATACTTTTTTTATTATATATGTCACGAAGCACGCACTCCACATATTTTGCTATATTATCATAATCTTCAATAAAATCTCTAGATATTGGTAATTCACATCTATAACAGATTTCTTCTTCTGCACTAATTGGAGCTCTGCAAACGTCATTAGGACAAATTAAATCACGTCTGGGAAGAACACATTTCTCACAAATACAATATTCATAATTTCTTTCTTCCAAACTACGTCTTATTTCTGATTTAGGGGCAACTACATCTATACAAGTAACCGTGAGCTAAAAACATTGAACAATTTTTGAGTTTATAAAATTTGTATATAAAAATTCATTTTAGTTTGTATGAAGTCTGTTTACCTTGTCCCAGTCAAGTTCTGAAAGATCCATTAAAGTAACAAAATAGGCTTTTTTTCTGAAATTAGCATAAACGATATTTGGATTGCAACTGTGCTTAACCAAGCTGGGAATTAAGTAAATTGCATAAGCAATGTTATTTATGTCAAGGTCTGTAAGAGTAAAAGCATTGACACGAAATTTACAGTAAATTTCCAGGAAATTGTCAAATTTGGGAACATTTTTTTCCCCGAGAAATTCTATTAATTCTTTGTAATTGTTCTTAAATCGTGTCATCTTTTCTTTATCTTTTTCGAAGACTTCTTTATCTGGAATAATTTTATTAGTTAATTGTATTATTTTAAAGAAAAATATTTTAATGCTGATTTACTTGATTTTAGCATTGAAAATTCTTCTTTTTTTCCTTTTTTTAATTGCTGCAAAATTCGCGCAATAAATCTTATGTTATCTTCCACATTTCCATTCAGTTTTTTTATATTTTTACATTCGTATTTATGAATTTTCCATCCTTTTTTTTGACACTCTTTGTCACAGTAACCAAGAAAATTACAAGCAGAACACTTTTTTACTAATATTCTAAATTTAAAGATAATTAAATAATTAAAAAAAAACAATAAACAAATAAATTAAAGTTTTTGATACTACCTTTTTAAGCAATGATCGCAAAAACTATTCGAATTTATTTTCATAACTAAACTACTAAATGGTTCGCCTGAATAAATAATTGTGCCTTTAGGAATCATCTCTTTTTGTAATAATTATTATTTATTTGTGAATCAGTTAAGTTAGAAAAAACTTATAGAATCAAAAATTCAATTTAGTTATTTGATTCAACTGATGGAAAACTGTTGACTAATGACTGTTTGTACACATTAATGAAGTAAATTTAAAATGTCACTTAAAATACAAAATTATAAAATGTACTTTTAATACACTTGACTTTGAAAATTAATTAATTAAAAGCAATAAATTATTTATAACAAGTTTATTGTTTCGATTTTTAAAATACAATTTACAATACTTGTAAAAATTTTATTATTCCGATATTCTTGAAAAATATTAATTATTAATTAATTAATATGTAAAATGTCTACAACTGAGGTTTTTCGGATATTTCACTCAGAAGTGCTGCTTCATGTTCGATAAAAAATTCATTGCCTTTATCCCCATAAATAACAAGATATATTTGTCTTACAAGCTCTATGGTTTCTTCGTATGCATTTATGTCATCTGCTTGTAAATACAATCCTGCAAGTGCATAATAACTTGATGCCAAAGCTCGAGTACTTTTAATGGGACATTGTCTATTAAAAAAATATATTTATGTAATATAAACTTAAGTAATTATTATTATTATTATTATATTTTTTTTGTAATTTGCATACTGATGACCACGAATTATATCCTTGACATAAGTAATAGCTTTCAGCCAATGGCGATTGTGCACTTCTATTTTGCTTAATTTTTCCAAAATTTTGTTATAAATACTGTTTGATGGGTGGCACACAGCTTTTAATTTTTTTTCGATACACCGAAGTAATGCAAGATCTACAAAATGTAACTCAGATTTTAATAAATTCAACATTTTACATTAAACAAATCTAATTTAAAAAAAGATACTTTTTTTCATGTCTTTGCCAGCTGTAGTATGTTTTCTTGCAAAATCTAGAGTTTCCCTGTACAAGATCTTGAATTTGTTCGTCAATTCTTGTCCACATTTTTCACACTTATTTTCCGCAACTGTGCACAAATTATCGCAGCTTTTGTTTGGACATAATGCATCACGAGGAGGTAAATCACATTCTCCACACTCGCATTCCAAAATATGATCTGTGAGTGCCTGTTTTCGGAGTTCGTCGTCCACTAATATGTCAGCATAAATAACTTTAATCTAGAAAAAAAAAAAAGTTGAATTATAAGATTCTAAAATTGTATTTTACTTGTATTCCAATTAAATTGTTTTTTTTTTATTTTAATTGTTAATATATACCTCGCTCCAGTTTATTTTAGTGAGGTGCTCCAAAGTGGTGACAATAGTGTTTGGCCCGCAAAAAACAAACATTGAGTTTGGCTTGCAAGTTTGTTTAAGTGGCTGTGGAAACAAATGCATCGCAGTTCCGACTTCCCCTTCATCAATCAAATTTACGTAACAAGTATTATAAATTACTCGAACATAAATTTCAAATGTCTCTTCAAAATCAAGATTACTATCTGGACCCATAAACAATTGTAGCTTTGAAAGTAATAATTTAAATACGCTCATTTTTTTTTCGTCAGTTTTGAAGAGCGCTGCGTCTGTAACGAATTTTTTAATACACATTTTGAAATAAAGTTTTTTGAATACAAGTATCCTCTGCTTAACACGGTGCTTTGATAACGGAGTTTTGCGGTTTAGTATTTATGACCCTCCCTCTTATGACGTGGAAAAAAACCTCGTTTTTACATGATTTTAAAATCGTATCATGGAAAATTTCGAGTTTTTAATTGAATTTATCATTTTTGAGTCTTATTCTTTGTTGGATTTCTAAATTGAACATTTTTATTGAGTCTGAAAACCAAAGATAAATGTTTTGATCAAAGAAATTTTACCCTACTAGTGAAAAAATAAAAATTCAAACTTAAATGAGAACTTTATTTTTGTATAATTTAATATAATAACGTTGAAAATAATCATGTATTTTATTATGCAATCTTATAATAATAAACATCATACAGGTTTGGTTGTATAAGATAATTATAAATTCAAAAAAATCAAATCATAGTAAAATAAATGGAAATTGTTGGAAACCCTTGGAATCCCTATTTTTCCACTTATATTTGGTCCCGTATAACACGGTTTCGCACAACGCGCTGTTTTCCCAGAACCAAACTATTGCGTTAAGCAAGGGGTGACTGCAATTTTTTTTTAATTTTTTAAAATTTATTTACTCACAGGATTTGAGTTGGTAAAATTTTTCATGATATTTTTTTGGTTCTTTTTTTAATTTTCGAATCACCCTAGCAATCATTCTTACTAAGTCGAAGACATAGTCAGAATAGTTTTGTAAATTTTTGCATTCATATTTGTGCACTGACCATGCCAATCGTTGACACTGTTTGTCACAATAACCAACATAAAAGCAAGCACTGCATTTATGCATCTTCGCTCTGAAATTAAATTTAAATGTTTCAAATAATGTGTAAAATAAATGATCAAAAATGTTACCTTCTAAAACAGTAGTCACAATGGTCTTCAATTTTAGTCCATCTCACGACATAAGCAAATGTTTGTTCGTCATAAATTACTGTACTTTTTGGGATCATTTTTCTGTCAATTTTTAAAATAAAATTACAGCTTGTAGTATTTTAATAAATAAATAAAAAAAAACACTTTTCAAAGTCTTAACGACATTTTCAGTTCTAAAAGGAAAGTCTAACTGATGAAAAGTGTTTACTTGAAACTGTTTATATACAAATGACAGCATACTTGTTTCATTTTATTTCAAATTAAAAATTTTGCAGAGTTGGTTTAAATTAGTTAATTAAAAAGACAAAATTATGTTTTAAAAGTTTTTTTTCACGTTTTGTACCGGGATTGATAAGTTGTATTTTACACGTAAAATACAGAAAATCATTGATTAAAATTTGTTAAATAAGATGAAATGTTAATACTTCGGTCACAACAAATTCTTCGTTTACTTTAAATATGAGCTACCGAGTTTATTATATCATCTTCCATCAAATCATAAATTTCGTATCCAAATTGTTCTCCATACACAACGAAACAGATGTCCATTAAATTTTCCATGGTCTTTTGAAATTCTTCCTCGTCGTTGATTTTGAGTTGAATTTTTGCCATTTTGTAATATATCGATGCGATGGCCACGGTGTAGTACGAAAAGTGAGTTCTAAAAATGTTAAACCAACAAAAAACGTTATGCAAATGTTATTAAAACTTTGTAACTTGCAAATATTTGTAATTACTCGTAAGATATTAGAAGCGTCTTTAAAAGATTGACGCCATTTATCCAATTTTTCTTTCGCAATTCCAAAAAGCAAATATTCTCCGCAAGTTTGATGTATATAGAATACCCTGGATGAATCACTCCTCTCATCTTCTTCAAGCACAACCTTTGCCATTGCGTTTCTAATTTTTTAAATATAAGAAAAATATTATTTTGTTAAATTTTAAATTACTTGCAAATAAATTACAGTATTTTAATTTAGATATAATTTTAAAAACTTCTTTTTAAACGTATTATATTTTTTGTCAGTAAATTATTATGTATTTAAAAAAAAGGATACTTTTATCCATCAAATTGTGCCTATTTGAATGTACAAATTTCATAGCTTCGAAATATAAAGCCTTATGTTCTGCTGACAATTTTTGGTCACAAATGTGACATTTTGCCTCTTCAACTGCACAAGCAGCCAAGCAAAACTCATTTGAGCATAATAAATATCGAGGAGGATTTACACACTTGTCACAGTGACACTCAAGGGCTTGATCCTTCAGCATTTGTTTTCGAACTTGATCTTCTTCGGTGAAATCAACCAGAGATATTTTTAACTAAACATTTAAAACACTAATATAAAAATCTGAATCTAAATTAATTAACATTAATTTTATTTTTAATTTAAACAACAAATTAATAAACGCCTTTATTTAACTTTAAAAATTGATCTTCAAAACCATAAAGTGGAATTTGTTTATGCTTTAAATTTTTAGTTACTAAGATATTTTATTAATCAGAACCCCACGCTTATATTTAAATTGAATATCAATTTTTGTTAAAACTATCATTTGTTCTTTATTTGAGATTGTACATTTATTTTTTATTTCTTGATAAGTTTTACAGTTAAACAAAAGCGTTTAAAAAAGAACCTTATTCCAATTAATTTCCGGTAAGTTTTCCAAAGTGGTCACGATAACTGTGCTTCCAAAATAAGCATGTGTTACATTCGGTATGCAGCTATGCCTAAAAGATTTTGGAAACAAATAAATGGCAGTTCCGACTTGCGTGTCGTTAATGAAACTGATTTTAAAAGCATTCGTACAAATTCGACTTTCGATCTGTAACATTTCGTTGAAATCAGGCACACACTTTTTGCCAACGAAATCGCATATCAGCGGGTAATATTCGTTAAATGCATCCATCCTCTCTTTACTTGCTAAGAAGTAGTCAATATCTGAAAGAATATATATATTTTGTTGATTACATAATAAATGTTTAATCCTTCAGTACTATTTTCTCCTGGTTAAGTTTTTTTCTTGCAATAACATTTTTTATAAACAATTTTTTTAACATTTATTTTTCAGGATCCATTAATGATAAAGTAATTACTTGTATACAATAAACTAATTGTATAAAATAATATACACGATAAAAGAAGGGGTTAAATTAATGAAAAAAACTGAACTTACTTGCATCCAAATTGAAAAACTTTTCGCGGTCAATATTTTTGTTCAGCTTCCGAATTATTCTAGCTGTCAGTCTTATGTGATCGGTGAGTTTTCCAGAAAATTTTAGGATAGACTTGCATTCCTTTCGGTGCACCGGCCAGGCCAGTTGCTGACAATTTATATTGCAATATCCCACGTATTTACAGGAAGAACACTTTTTAACCATTGTGCTAAAAAATGTATTAAATTTTGATTTTCACACATGAAAAATGATTTGTTTTTAATGTTGATTGTACATTACCAATTGAAGCAATGATCGCAATATTTATCCAAATGAGAAGCATCAACTACGCAAGCGTAGGCATCTTCTTGAAATATAATTGAGTTCTTTGGGATCATTTTTATCCTGATTTTTATCAAAAATTTTTTTCTTTTTCATAAACCATGATATTTTTGAAGATAAACTTAAAATAAGTGCTTAGGTTTAAAAGCTCATTAAACTGATCGAAACTTGTTTATTTGAAACTGTTTATATACACACTGACAATTCAATGAAAGTATCAAATATTATTCGAATTCATACACATGAAATATTATCTAATATATATGTATAAATTATTCAAAATTGCATCTTGTTGAATTGTTTTAAATTTCAATCGTACAAATAAATTAATTCGTCGTCATTTAAGCAAAAATTTTTTAAATTGTTTACACATATAAATATATATGAATATGTATATATTTACTACTCCAGTAGTTCCAACAGAATAGATGGAGAATAATTTGTCATTTCATTTAAAAAAGTGGGAATAAATGTCCCGTAAACAGCGTGCAATGGCTGTTTTATTTTAAGGATCACAGAAGCGAAACTTTTCATTTTTCCCTGGTAAAAATATGCATTTGCCAGTTCAAAGTGCATGAGTATGAGTGAGATATTGTATTTGCCATAATATTTCCTGTAAAATATTATATATTATTCATTTTTATTTTAAGGGGAGGTTCTGGCCTAGAACTTCAAAAAAATCGATTTTTTTGTTGCATTTTTTGAATGTTTAACATGTTTAGAATATGCTCCTAAAACGATTTTTTGATTACTTAATTTTTAACGAAGATATAGCGTGTTGAAAGGCAGCGTGCACAGCCGGTGCTGTGTCGTTACATCGTGTCGGCTAGTAAATAAAGCGTATGAAATCAACAAACGAATTATGTTTGCCATGCGACTCCTTGGACTTGGTTTTCGTGCTGTAAATATTTTTTGTTCGATTATGGAATTGTCAAAAGGTTTTTCTCAGGCAACTTATTACTCTTTCGTTTCGAATTTGAATACAGCATCAAAAGCTGTGTTTCAACAGTTGCAGCAGAAATCATTCAAAGAAAAAAGTTAAAAAAACGTGGAACATGGAAACGAAGAAGATCATTTATCTGTCTCTGGTGATGGTACCTGGAAGAAAAGGGGATTTTCTTCGTTGTTTGATGTGACTACTTTAGTTGGGAAATATACACATAAAGTTCTAGATCTGGTTGTAAAGTCTTCGTATTGCCAAGTTTGCAGTAACTGGGAATCAAAAAAAGGAACGCCTGAATATACAGCATGGAAATTG
>JABFPM010005482.1:0-11202 GCA_022817325.1 Idris sp. 1 HC-2018 | reverse complement strand
GGTTTTTAGAGTCGCCAAACTCAAATTTGACATAAGAAAACATGTATACAAAATAGCAGATCCAATATGGTGAATCCTATATAGCGAATTTCAATATAGCGGATCAAAAATATAAAAATATGTCAAATTTTATAATAAAAAAAGTTTTTTATAGGTTTTCGATGTCGTTGAGTTCGAATTAGAGGTTTAAAAGTCAAAAATCAAAATGGCGGATTCAATATAGAGAACCAAATATAAAAAAAAAACATTTTAATTTTAGAATCTAATATATATTGATTATATGTTCAAATATAAAATATATTATTTTTATAATAAACAATTTTTTTTCTTCAATGATTTGCATTTACATTTATTTCAATCTTAATATTTACTCTAACAATTTGGAATTATCTTGTTTTTTTAATCTTTTAGCCATCATATTAGATCCCCTATCTTGAAATTTGACTTTTTAACCTTTATTTCAAACTCAGTGACCTCGAAAATCTATAGAAATATATTAATAATTGAATTTAAAAGGTTTTTTTTACTTTTGGTCCGCCATATTGGATTCGCCATTTTGAATTTAGATTTTGACCTCAATTTTGAAATCTGCGACCCTGAAAACCTATGTATACAAATCGGCATCAAGAATCGTTGGCTCAAATTAATGTGCCCCTGAAAGGGTTAAGTTATAAAAATCACTGAAATTATAAATGAATTTACATGGAATTGTGATCACATTACAATAAAAATGAATTAAGTGCATCAATAAAAACATCAAATTCAACTGAATCTGTGTATTTCTTTTAATGAATTTACTGAATTATAAATGTATACAGAATCAAACCGCTGAAATCAAATGAATTAAAATTTACAGGGAATCAAACCCCCGAATTTAAGTCAAAAGACTTGTTTTTTGAATGGAGATAAATCCCCTGAATGAAAATGTGTATATAGTTGTTTTCCGGGTTTGGCTCCGCGAACTTAGTTGCTCACCAAAAACAAGACTGACTCCGCCACTGATGTTTTTCAGAGACGAAGCTTCACCGTGCTTCTTTCCACACAATTTTGGGTGTGAACTTATCTGAAAATATGTATTTTCATTGGTACATTTAACAAATAACAATTTAACTAATGACACCTGAAAAAATCTAATTGGTCAAAGGTTCATTGACCTACATTGTCCACGCGGACCCAACTTTGGGCCTTGAGACTACATTAGCCATGGTCATAATTTGTGCGTATTTCATAGACATATTGGTCTAAGCAGACCTATACAAAAGTTGCGATATACAGAAATTATACAAAATTAATAAAAGTACAAATAGGCATATAAGAACAATAATGAACTCACGGATACTTAAAATATAGTTATACAGGCTGTACATGAAGTTAATCAATGTATAGAATTTTTTCTAGAAAATAGAGCCGACAGTAAGAAATTACAAATTTTTTTAATATGAACAGTATTCGACGAAGTTAGTACGTATAGCCATGTGGCTATATTGTTTTGACGATTGATAAATGAAAGTAAAGTTGTTCTCTGACTCTCTATAATTGGGCACTCCACCAAGAAATGTTTGAAATCATCTATCGAATAATATAACGAATCATCTATCATAACAAGCATTACAGAAGTTACAAAATTTAAAAATTTCTTTTCCAGAGATAATTCTACTGTTATAAATATTAATCAGTCGAGTTTGTGTAAAAATTTGTTTTTACATACAAAAATTTGTTTTGGGGGGTGTGCCATAAATAGTTGGAATGATATAACTGGAGGTTAGTAGATTCAAACAAACATCTCTTGTCAGTGTCACACAAACAAACAGCATATATTGCCAATAAGATTCACATAATTATCGGTAATAAAATCAAGATCAAACGAGTCATCAAGAATATCGATGTCAATGTTATAAAATAATTGCGCGATTCGAGCCACCCAGCTATATTTAATACCGTCGACCTTTTTTTGCCAAAACCAGCAAACGATACCAACAGAGGCGCGGCAGTCTATGTTGCGGCATAGACTTTAATTTACATTGCCACCCCAGAATTGATTTAAAAATCATCAGTTCGATCGTGAGAGTATCAGTTTCACATCTTACAGCGTAACCAGCCGAGTTTGCCGGTAAACGAAGGACTTTTTTAAAAAACCGCAAATGTATCACTTCAAGAGCTTTCACGTTGTTTACCGCCCAAATACAAGCACAATAAGTGGCAGAGCTCAACACCAGTGAGTTCAAAATCTCCAGGATGAGTATCCATGAGTTAGTTTTAATTTTATTTATCAGAGATATACTCGAACCAATACAAATTTGAGAAGCTTCGATTTTCGAATTTAGCATAGATTTGAAAAGTCCTGTGTCTGAGAAAATCACTCCCAGGTAATTGAAATCTCTCACTTTATCAATCTTTGTGCCATCAAGATAAAACTTAGTGTTATCTTTTGCTGAACCGTTTCTCTGAAAAATCATATATTTAGTTTTTGAAATATTAATATCTAGATGAATACGGTTACAGTAAATCTCAAGCAGTTTGATAGCGCGTTTCATGTCAATTTTATCAGTCGCAACCAACGTTAAATCATCCGCATAAGCTAAGACATTCAACTGAGTTCGATGATCAACAGAAATACCATTACAGTTGTTTTGTCTCAAAAAGTCCTCCAAGTCAGCTAAAAGAAGAGCGAATAAAATGGGGCTCGTTTTTTTATTTATTAGGTGAATTTTTTCATCTATACTGAGCAGTTTAGTGGCCAACTGCAGCGCCACCGTAAGAGCAGTGGCCACCCGTGTTACTTATGTACAACCAGCACATGTGAATCCTATATCACTCTATGTTTTACGAAAAACATTTAAGTTGGCAGCATGTTTTTATAACTTGTATTAAATTAACGGAACAACGAAAGTGGAATTGCCTGCTAAAGTTCGCCAGGACAAAAACGGTCACATCATTGTCAAAGATCCGAACGGTCGGAGATGACGATGCCGTCAATTCAAAAGCCATACAATATGCCTGTGTGCAAAGTGTGATGTTCCTTTGCACGATGACTGCTTTTTAATTTTACATGCTTTAATTGTTTACTGATTTGTATAACTTATTAAATATTTTATTAGAAATGTTTTGTAAACATTGTTAATATATAAACAAAAATAATCATCGCAATATGTTTTAATAAAAATTGATTTATGTTCTAATGATCTTTGTAATACTTATTTTCTTTATAGTTGCTTTCTTTATATTTGGCCGTTGGTGCGTAAACGCACCATTAAATTTCACACAATTAAATAATTGTAGATTTTTTTCAACGTATTTTTTTCTACATTTAGGCTCTAGAAATAAAACCACATAGTTGAAATCAATTTTATTTAATTTTTTCTTAGTTCGGCAGGTAATGGGTTACATGGACGGATAAATGGGTGGATAAATAGATGGGTAAATAAACATTCACTTAAACTAATAATTTGTTTTTAAATAGATCTCTATATTTTATAAAATCAAATTAATAATTATAATAACATATAATGTATAATGTAAATAATATTTTTATTTATTTCATTTTTTTAATAATTTATCCACGCGCCTTCCGCGGTTATGATTCGCTGTAATCTGTCTTTTACTTTATCTCATTCATATAAAAATCAAATTTCACGTACATACACAATGTGTTAACGTATATACACTCAGAAGCATCTTATCTTCTACCCATTTACCCCCGTACCACCCCGATCAGCCCCCAGTGTACGTGAAACTTGATTTTTATTTCAATGAGATAAATTAAAATATTTGATCTCACGGGTTCCATAAAAAATGGGATATCTCGGTGACAAAAAATCGTATCAAGCTTTTTTTCGCCTAATACTCCAAATTTTAAAATTTTGACTATAAATTGGCCAACAAAATTTTCTGACAATTTGACAGGATTTTCTCTGCAGCCTATTTTTGTCAATAAATAGCTACACTTGAGGAGTGTGTTATTAAGGGTAAGAGGCAACTTAATATCAATATCGGTCGAAATTCTCTAAACTGGATATGTATGTGACTACCATGCCTAATTGCGGACCTTTTTATAGATTTGCATAAAAATTATAGCGGTTTTAAAATATAACAATTTCTAATAAAGTGTCCAAGAACTTATGGCGGGTAGAGTATTTTTCATGAATTTTAAAACTTCATTATTAAACATTTTAAATATATGCATAGCCTTCATTATGTGAGTCAGAGAAATTGTTTCAAGATTATCATTATCATTTTTTAATATTCTGATCTAGTTGACAATTTTCATACTTTAATTTGTCACGGTGTATGTTTTTTTCAGAGATGGCAGCGGCGATGGTTTGTTCTTTATGATGATGGTGAACTTACATACTCTGTGGATGATCATGTAAGTGTTTTTACTTATGCACTTTGATCCTTTATGCACGTACATTAATAAATTGAAATTGGTCCAATGTTTAAATTTGCTTAGAGGATTTCAAGAAAGTTTCCTTTAATATTCATTTCGGTCATAACCAATTATCGTAGAAGAAGTGCAGCTGTAATTCATGAATAGATAAATATTCAATTTCGTTGTAAATAGTACAAATTGTCATTCCAACCAATTTGTCAAGCATGAAAAATTTAAAATATGAATAATTAGGATTTTTCATTTATCATAATATTGTTGAAAGTAAGTCAAAAATTATGTAGTTTACGTTTTTCAAGTTTCTATTTTTAATTAATAAACCGTACTCATGGAAAATTCTGAAATTATCTTGGAAATTAAGTTAAATAAATAGTCCAGGTTTCAAAAACCATTTTTGCAACTTAATACACTCATTTTCTAGTTATACTTAATATCTTTATATACGTCTGAATCCTTCAATATAATTTCTAAAATTTTTATTTGCGTATAAAACGAGTCCGTAGAAAAGGAATTTTAAACAAATTTGAAAAGTTATTCTTGTTGCAACATAATAAGGGGGTCCCTTTTTTAAACGTACAAAAAGCTGACGCGATTTTGCACTGCAGTCGATGCAACGTAACTGGAGAAGTTTAGTGCACGAGTTCAGGCATAGTGATAGAGAGGGTAGCACCGCCAGAAAAGTATAACTATTGACATTCAGAACAACCCGTAAATTTGAAAATCAAGGGTAGCCGGGAAAATTTGTCATAAATGACAATAGTTTGGCAAATTTACATTTTCAATGCCAGCTTGCTGATCAAGACTTATCAAATTGATAGCAATTTATCTCAAATTATTTAAAACTTCGTTATTTTATATAATAACAGAATTATCATCGGTATCGCAAGAATTATTTGTTTGGCCAACTGATTTTTAAATTAATAATAATTTCAATTCAATAATTTAAGAATTTATAATTAAAAATAATTTAAATTCAACTTGTAAGATTATTAAATAATCTTATTATTATATATAATTATATAATAGGGCAAATCGAAAACAATTTTTTTGGCCGGCTGCCCTCTTAAATCAAAATTTCCGATGAGAAAAGATGGGGCCACATAATTTTAGTAACTTTTTAAAGAGTTTAGGAGGCGCTCGGGGAGTCGAAATACCCTATTTCTGAAACGTTTGTTACATTCGTATTCGCAAAGTGGTTTAAATCAATCGGATTGCGCCAGTTTTTAGATATGTTGTAACTACATAAATGCCCTCTAAGGGCCATACAAATTTATCCAGATTCACCTTGCTTTAACTTGGGCCAGGTCTATTGAAATTCAAGTAATTAGAAACATTGTACGAAAACAATTTTTTTGCTTCAAATTATGAATAATATCCTGGAAGAAAAAAAATATTTTATTGTATTTTAGAAATCTGCTATTTTGTAGTCTAACAAAACTGTCTCCAGAGTAAATTTACCATCTAATAAATTAAAATATTTATATAAATAGTATACAAAATATAACTATCACAGTTTAAATGTATAAAATTTTCTTGTTAAATTGCAGTCTTGATTTTACTTGGCAGAAAACAAAAAATCACTAGATAATATTTATTCGCATTGTAAACATGGATTGTGAATAACTGTTCAAAAAACGTAGATTTGTATAAAACGTCATATTTCCTGAAATTTATATTTAATATGATATATAAAAAAACTGATATAATTAACCCATTTTTGCCAAGCAGTTCTTCCGTAGAACTGCTAATTTCATAATGATTATTGAATCAAAGTATATTTTTCGTAATTAACTTTAAGCAAATGAATTATTTAACTATTCTAGTATTTGTTCATATGATTATAAATGTAATTTTACGTTTATTTTCAAAATATTTTAATCAATGAAAATTTTTTATAATGATGCATAACGCATCAACAGCAAGAAATGGGTTAATAGTATATTGTTTTAAAAAATGTTTAAATAACTAATATTGTATAGTTGTTTTCAACGAGGAAATCCAAATTTGTTTGGCAAGTTAAAATAACAATGTTATTCTTGTTGAATACATGCACGAAACGCTCACCTTGATTTGTTTAAACTTCTTTCTGAAGCACTTATTTTATAGCTACTTTTCGTGTTTTTGAAACAAGCGGTAAAATTTCTCGAGGTGACTGATATATAATTTGTCTGATGTCGTTAAGGTCTTTATGAAACATATTGATGTTTGAATATTTTGTCAATGTACTTCTTATAATTTTAGCAGGTTTTGCATATACGTTATCTACACATTTGCTTTTGCATTCTGTTCTGATTACCTCCTTTTCAATATCGCGTTTGGTGTATCTGCTGTGATACACTGTGATTTTCTTTAATAATTCTTTAAAAATGCTTGTTTTTTGGAGAAAAATGCATTATTGTTCCCAAGAGACAGAGCCCTCTGATTAAAGGAACGTTGTTCAAACAAAATTAAAACAATCACAAAAACATGAGAATCAGATAAAGTATAGTAAGATTAAAAATAGTATATTATGCCCCATGAGAGTTAAAATATAAAATTGTTTTACTCCCGCGAGGAAAATTCAGCAGTTTTTCTCGCGAGATTGAAACAGTGTTTAATCCCAAGGAGCATACGATATTTTATGTCACGAAAGCAGAAATCGAGCTGTTTTATATACTCGTTTGCGGGAGTTTTACAATGTCAGCCTCAAACGAGGGAGTAAAACAGCTCGATTTCGACTAGAGTGACATAAAATCAATTTCAAATTCGGATAATCTCGGTAATTCTTTTAAAAAACCTCGTCGACTTGCCTCGAAAACATGTGCAATAACTTGAGGATCGAATAAGGGTCTGTCGAATAAATAAACTAACCTCAAACCTGCCTCAAAATGCGGGCATTGAAAAAATCGTATTGAATTTGTCACGAAAATGATTTACAGGGTTTGAAAAAAAATTCACATGACTGGCTCATTTGCATTCACTGACGAATGACAGTGAAATTAAGACGATGTGCAAATTCGTGTAACTTTTGCATGAAATTAATAATTCGAGCGATTTATGTCCATTTGCGTTCGCACATTTTTCTGTGGTAACCTCAATTCGCAAATATCAGTAGCCGTACAAGTGCGTTCGGCTATTTGTGAAACATAAGCTGCTAGTCCGAGGGAGCAAACGCAATCTGTCGATGACCGAGAAGTGCTGCTTTACTTATTCAACACTTTACGATAGTAATTTTTATTATTATGAGATAAGAAATATAAATTTAAGGTTCATGGGAGCTCAAAATAAGCGCTCACTTGTACGATTTTTTGTGCTCTACTTTTAGTTTCAGGTCTTATAGGTATTTTTTATTTTATGGATTAAAAATTTTGTTTTCGCGAATGAAAGCACTGCATCGAAAAGGAATCTAAACCAAAAATTTAAAAATGAGATAAATGCATAATGGTATAGTTAGAAACTTTCTCTATTTGTCTATGAATGTGAAAAAGTTAAAAACGAATGGGATTTGACGAAATATTGCAATAAAAAATCTCTATTTGTAGAAAAAGGATTTAAACGCCATTTATTTATATTATTTCGACAAATGTGAAATATTTTCTGTTCACAATTTATTTAATTTAAAAGTTAATAATAATAATAATAATAATAATAGATTATAATACAACTTAACATTTATAATCGAAATAAGTATTTAATTTGTATTATTTATGCAAAAATGTTCGTGGAACTTCACCAAATAAGTTTTCCATTATGGACTTACATTTTTGCATGAATACTAATAAATAATTATTTTTTTCGCCATAAATGGTAAATCATTTTTATTTTTGTTTTAATCTTCACTTATTACACAGTTTTAAAGAAAATTAGTTATGAAAAATATTAGAGATAGAGCAGGTTTTCCCAAAGCAGTGGAATGCTCAATTACAAATCAAACATAAATTTATTCAAAATAAAGAACACATAAAATTTTACACAGGGAGATTTTACAAAAGAATGAATTATCAATGCAAAGTTTATTTCTTTTATAGCATAAGATTAATTGATGTAATGACCGCATTATCGCAATCAATAATGAACAAATGTTGGAGAATTAACACCTAGGGTGAACCTTTCCTGAAGTCCTTTATGTGAATTTATCCGACTCCTCGAGTTTTCTTGGATGAAAAGAACAGTTACAATGTGACAGGTTAGTGACCGGCGAGAACAAAGAGATGTACGCCGGTTACATTGTAGGAGCAAATATATTATTAATTTCATTGATACACGCGGTCTCGCGACCTGCCCTATCACGTAAAGTACACCGGCCTGACCCCGATCAGGTCGGCCCCGTGCGTAAAAGTTAAAAAAAATAAATAAAATTATAGAATGCCAACTCAAACCTCGAGCTTTCGAGCAAAGCCGGCAAAACGACTTGTCACCAGCGGTCTAGTTATTTTTTGTAATACATAGATAACCTAATGCAAAAGTCTGACACGCGATAACCGTTGGACATTCAACCTCAGATACGCGGAGGGTGAAAAATACCACAAATTATTATTATTAAAAATCATCAAATTTAATTAATACACCCTATTCTCACAATTTTTACAGTTATATTATTGTAATATGACTGTGATAAAAAAAAAGTGATAAGATTGTAAATACAAATACAGGGTATCCACAAAGTTTTGGGACGGTGAAATATCTCGAAAAATACACATCGAATCAAAAATCTAAAAATAGACGTGTCAAATATTTTTCAAAAATCTATCCAATGATACTAATCTCGACACCCCAGTTCCACCCTCGGTGGCGGGGGTGGGGGCAACTTTGAAATTTTAAGTAGAAACTCCTATTTTTTATATTAGATTCGGATTCCCCAGAAAAAATCATGTCGATTTCATCTATTAAAAACGTAATTTCGATTACAGGTGGCGCTGTAAACGTTGAAATGAAAAATGGGTAAAAATCTTTAAAGAAATATCTCTAGAAATACGCATCAGATCAAAAATTGGAAAATACATGCGTCCATTTTTAATTTGAGCTTCAATGTGAGATGTTATTTAAAGCCAACTACGTGGACGTAGCAGTTTTATGTTTTCTTCAGGGTGCTTGTTTTACGTGAGTCCTCTGGCTTGTCACTATTTAAATTGAATAATTAATAAAAATTGTTCAAAAATAATGTTTAAATTAAATGTTCAAATAACATTTCACACTCAGTGAGGATTCGTTGACGCAATATTTAAAACCAACTAAATTAGTTGGTTTAGTTTTAAAAACTCTATCTTTAAGATATCCTCACAAAAAAATCTAGAGGAATTAAATCAGGAGATCTGGCTGGCCACTCGATTGATCCTCTTCGTCCAATTCATCTGTTAGGAAAAACTGTATTCAAATAATGAAGAACGCTGCGAGTATAATGGGGTGGAGCACCATCCTTCTGAAAAAAAAATGTTTTCGAAATTATAATCAACAATACGTCTTGTTGCTGGAAGTATTTGATTTCGAAGCATTGCTTCATACTATTGAGCGTTACGGTTTCCATCGATAAAAATGGCTCTATCAAATGGTTGTCTAATATTCCTGCCCACACATGTACTTTATGAGGATATTGAGTTTTGTTTTCTCGCATCCAAAATGGATTTGAATCCGACCAATATCTATTATTGTGTCGATTACATTTGCCACACAATTCAAAAGTAGCTTCATCAGAAAATACAATATTAAATGGTAAGTCAGGATCATTGTCGATTCTATTCATCATATTCTCGCAAAACTCTAATCGTCGATCGAAATCATCTTCATTCAACTCATGAACTAATGTCATTTTATAAGGATGAAATTTGTTTCGTTTTAAGATATTATGAACCGATATTCTAATAATTTCTTGTTGTTGTTCAATTTTACGAATACTGTCGTTAGAATCTTCAATGAAAGACAATAAAACATGCAATGACTCTTCGTCATTTATTTTTGTTCTTCCTATCCCCTACCGATTCATAATGCTGCCTGTCTCTTCAAACCGTCTAACACATCTTTCGACGGTCGATTTAGATATCCCTTGTCCATCAGCCCTGAAAGTTTCATTAAAAATATTTTTCACAGCAGCATAAGATCTTTGTAAATGACCCCAGCCTCTTATCATCAAGAGAGATATTTTTTGCCGTTCAGTAATACGTTCCGGTTTAGAAGTATGTCCACTCGATACGACGGTAAAACATCAAATAATGTAAATATTCGTCTATTTTTAAATTTTGATTCGATATGTATTTCTCGAGATATTTCACCGTCTCGGAACTTTTTGGTCACCCTGTATACAAGGTGTCCCAAAAGTCTGGAAACGGTCAAATATCTCGAGAAATACACATCGGATCGGAAAATAAAAAAATATGTATCAAATATTTTTAAAAAATCTATTCAATGATACCAAACTTGATCCTCTACCCCTGCCCCTGAGGGTGGGGCGGGGGGCAACTTTAAAATCTTAAATAGGAACCCCCATTTTTTATTGCAGATTAGGATTCCTTAATATTACGATTCCGTTGATAGATGGCGCTGTAATCGACGAAAATCAAAAAGTGGTACCAAATCGTTCAAAAATGGGGATATCTCGAGAAATACACATCGGATCGGAAAATGAAAAATACGTATTTTTCTTCTGTAGTAGTTTTTGGCGATTTGGAGTAAAATTTATGTTATATATTTTGATTGTAAACATTTTGAATAAAAATTAAATTACTTCCAGAAAAGTCTAGAGTTCTAGATTTAAACTGTAACCGGAAAAATTTTATTCGAGAAAAATCGAGAGGAGAAGAGGGGAGGAACTGGGAAATGAAAGAGCTCAAGCTTGTTCCGCG
>JABFPM010005481.1:0-11204 GCA_022817325.1 Idris sp. 1 HC-2018 | reverse complement strand
TTTTATACTTTTTAGCATTTTTTGTAATCAATTTTATACAATTAAAGTTTGAATAATATGAGAAAGTGGCTGGACTTTTAAGAATTTGAGGCAAACAATTTTTTTAAATTCTTTTCCGCGTACATTATTTTTATATTTTACGAGGACTATTGTCTTAATTGATTGGTTGGCAATTTAATAATTTATATATATTATGCCCCGTTGGTGAAATTGCGCAGTTCATGAACTGAAAAAATCATCCTGAAATTGCAGGTTGAAATCAATAAAACATTAGATTTTCGTATGTAAATTTTATATTTATGTATATAAATCAGTGTATTTAATATTCACTACGATAAGAAATAAATTTCAAGAATATAAATTTAATACGAATTAGTCACTTTAATTTGTATTTGATTCGTCTAATGATTTTAAGTTTCAATTTAACTTTAAATTGTATATTTTCAAACTATTCAAACAAATAAATCAGGTAACTAAAAATAAGAAATTGATTTAAAGTAATGAACACGAACGAAAAGTTATTATTACATTAAAACATGTTCAAATTCATGTTAATAAAGCTGCAATGTTTTTGATATAATTAAAACTGATGCAAATTCTAGATTGATTAAGATTAAAAAATTATAATCATTGCTCTTAAAAATAATATACATTAATATTATGAATTACGTTTTTTCGTCATTAGCCTAAGCATTTTAGGTAGTTAACTAAATACCAGAAAATATATGAAGGCAAATTAGAAAACTGCTTTAATGACCGTTTTATTTCAAATTTTTAAGATATAAGGACAAAATCATTATGTGTCAAATTGTCGATGTTACGAATAGAGCAAGTATTCTAATGTTTACATAACTATAGGTACAGTTTAGAATTATGGACAGATTAAACACGTGAGAAGTCATATAAAAGTGTGCGAAGTACAGAGAATATGCAGAGACTCAATGAGATGCACAAATTGATCTCAAAAAATGTATGAAGAATATCTATTCAAAAACGCAATTTACCATTTTCCTAAATTTGTGAAATTTTCATTACAAGATACAATTTTGTACAAATCCTACCTATTAAATAACTTTGTAATTTATTCATTTTTTATATTTATTTTATTGTTTTTCATGTTTCTCACAATATATTTTTAGTTGCAAGATTTTTTATGCTGAAAATATGTTTTGTTTGTTTGTTTGTTTGTTTTTTTTTTTGCAATTTTCAGAATGGCAAATTAGCTTTTACAGAACGCGTTCTGGTCAATTTTTTTAGCCAATGTTTTCTGTTAATGAACCTAACATATATAATAGAAATTGTTAGAACATTTATCTTTTTTTACAAGATATTAATTCTACTTTCATTAATGTTATCGTATACTAAGCACGTGATATTAATAGAGCAATCACGTTTTTTATCAACATTGAACTGACCTCATTATCATTGTGTACATAAAATAATTCAAATTAAATTAATCAATATTTCATAATATCAGCTCATTATAATTTTATATATTAAACTATTATTTTCATTTTTTATTAAATTTATATATTTCAATAATTTAAGTTTCATTTTGTTCTATAATTTTGGAATTTTTAACAATCCCGTAATCTTTTTTAACAAATAAATAATAATAATAACATATAACTATAATTAACCTGTTATGCAATATTAATTAATTTAGTATAAAATATTTTTTATCGAAAATGATATTGAGGTCAGTACAATGCTTATAGAAAAAACGTGACTATTATATTATAATTGATAATATTGAACAAACATTTAAAGAACTTTTTCTTTTAATTGACTGGGTGAAATGAAGATGCATTAGATCACACTCTATAAGCAGTGGACCATCTAAGTTTATTTTGATTACAAAGCTTAAAAAGTAGTAAACAATTATAACATTGTAGTTAACAAAGTTAAAATTTGATTTTCATAAATTAATTAATTTTTAAACTTATTTATTTTGTTCTATTCAAAACTAAAATATATTTTCAGCATTACTAATAGACCGGGAGTCGGGGGTTAAAAATGTGCCCCACGAGTTTCACGATAAAACCTTTCTGGGATGTGAGCCTAGTTTGTGTGAAGCACGAAAATGCAAGCACGGCAGTATATAGATGTCACTAAAGTGCAGCGTGATTTTTTGAATGTGTCAAAGAAATTATGAATTTTACCAATGAGTTTTACGCTGAAAATTTAGCATATTGTTTATTTAAGTGTACCATTACATGATTCTTATGCGCCATACCATTACGGTGTCGCCAAGTATGTGCAATACCGACAAAATCATGTCAATTTTTTTAATGGTTTTGATTTAAAAAAAATTTAACAGTAACAAAAATATGACAACTTCTTAAAATTTAAAAAATAAATTATAATAGGGGAGAGTAATTTATAAAGTTTTTTTGCTCAAGCGAGGCATTTCATTAATTTGATTAACAAAATTAAATTTGATATGTGTTTTTTTACCGTTTTATAATATTTGGTCGTTCTAAATAGTTTACTATTTTAGTTAATCTTATGTATTTCATCGAAAACAATTTTAAGTTCATGAATCTATGATGTGATCAAATGGGAAAACATCAATAACAATCATAAAATTTTAATAATATACATTAAATTTAAATACATTTAATATTTGTATTATTATGAAGCTCAAAATTTAAAGATAAACTTTACAAAAGAATTACATTTTACTGGAGAATTAGGATTATTTTGAGGTTTTAACACACTTACGAATGTCGAAATATAAAAAAAACAATAGCAAAACGCAATAAAACTCGTTTGAAATTCAAATATTACATGATATTTCAGATTGGACTAGAAAATCTAACTCCTCCGTGGATTTTCAAGGTACAATTTTTGGATTAATGTTTTTTGAAGTAAAAAACCATGCTTCTACAAGTTGACGATCAAAAAATTTAAAAAAATGCTTTTTAATGAGTTTTGGGTATCCGAACCCCCTACAAGACCCCCTATGGACCCAAAATTTTGACAGTTTACAACCTCATGTTCAACTCTACCACCATGTAAAATTTCATCAAAATGCGTCAACTTATTCTGGTACTTGATTTCCATGATAGAACCACCCCATAAATGAATAATAAAACTAAATAATGATTACAATTGATAAAAGTATAATAAATTAAATATTTTTCATGAAAATTATGTATATTTGTAATTATTTTTAGCATTAAAAAGTAAATACAAATTAAAAAATGCTATTCTCCTTTTCTTAGAATTTCAACTACTTTTCAGGGGTACGCAATTAATTTACATAAAAATTGTGGTTTGAACTAAAAAATCATGCTCTACAACTTAATGGAACAATTTAAATTTAAAAAAGTCGTTATTTCTGTGATTTCACGGTACCGTAACCTCCAAAAATCTGTCGCACCATGCAAATGTAGACTACGGCATTCGAAAGAGTGCAAAAAATTACTTCTAGAAATGAGGTTGCATTTTTTATTATTATTTCTTATCCTAAATTGATTTTTTCAGTGGAATGTCCCCTTAACTCAACTATCGAACCGTATATTGAATAGATGCCTTGTTCTTGTCATCCTCAAGCTCCATGTATACCTATAGATATCACAGACACTTCCCTGCCTATGCGTTCTCAATCAGCCTATCCATAGGTTTACAACGTTATTCTGATGTTACTTGTACGATCACATAATATATGCATTATTAAAATATAATCTCACTCAAAAGGAAACTATTTTACTAAATTAAAGTCCATCAAAGTAATTAATAACATTAATCAATTTCAAATTTATCAATATAATTATTGATTATAATTTTAATCTATAATCATACTAAAATAATAAAACAATTATATAGAAGTGAGGGATTTTTTTGCAGATATTTATATTAAAGACAACTGTTTCATTAATCAAACCTTTATCAAACCCTATTTTTGTGTACATTTAATATTTATGTACTATGTACATATATATTTAAACTTATTATTGATTAATTTTTGAAATATAATATTGTTAAGATCAATATCTTCTTTGTGATCTAATATAGAATTTCAGGTATGTTATTGCACGCAAAAATATAGAATCGATTTGACCTTTGTATGCAGACTGCTTTTATTATTTAAATATACTTATATTATTAAACTTGTGGTTTGAAGAAGATATCACTGAAATAAGCTTTTTCCTGACACGTGCGGTAAAAGTAATTACTTTTCCCACTCTCGTAAGAAAAAGAAATTTACTCAACTACTGGACGAAGCAGAGGCTTTCTCACTCGTGAGCATGGACAGACACTCGTGCTGTCCTTCTCACTCGGTGGGAAAAGCCTCTGCTGTATCCACTAGTCAAGTCAAATACCATAGTTCAATAATTATACCGTGAGTTTAATATTATATAAAGGGTATAGATAAAATATTGAAAAATTTGATTAATAAATACTATATGAAAAATAAATCTTCAATATTATATATAAAAATGGTATATTATGTTCTTATGTTTTGTGAATAACAAATTGTATTATAAAATGTAAATGACTTTTTTTTTTAAATTTCTTAATTTAAGTAATTTCACTTAAATCTTGATCACTTTTGTACTGTATAAAATCTTAGTAAGTTTAATTGCAAATAAATTTAGATGGTTACATGAATGAACCTAATCTGGTGTATTTATGCTTTGTATAAAATTGTTATATTAAAATCGGATAATCGTGTGGTTTAGCAAGCAAATCGATAGTCCACATTTTCAAGTAGACAATTAAATTCAACATTTTTTGTTGAAAAACGAAAAATAGACTTATAAAGGCAACTTGTTTTCATAAATTAAATTGTCTGCGCAATAAGAACTTTTAATTGCAAACGTCAGTTGGTGAGAAGTGAATTTTTGGATGTAAAGTTTGTCGAAGCAAAACACGATGAGAAGATCCACGAGATTCGAATCTAAACACAAACATGTTAACTTCACGCAAACTAATTGCTTCAATTGAATAGCGGAAAGTCGTGACTCACAAGAGAACAAACATGTCTAGCTAACATCACATTACCGCGAAAATTTTAGATGCCAAATGTCCGGTGCTTATTTTGCGTCACAGTTTTGAAACGGTGATGCGAAACAGTAATTACCTTCGTTATACTTTCTTATTATTACCGGGGGATATTGTATTCGTCCGAGTATACTTTTTCTTGCTCTATATCTGTACTTGTTTCTTTTTATTTTATTTTCTTGTTATTTTTCATTTTTATGACTAAAATTGGGTCTGCATATTCATGCGTTTTCATATCTTTTGCGGCAATTTGCCATTGCATATACATGTAAATGTTACAGTAAATGTCCCAGTTAGGATTGAAAAAACGATAAAGTGAATTTTTACTTTGATTCAGTTTTCTTTGAAATAATTTTCCCTTTATCAAAACCTTTCTTGAAAAGTTTTTCAAATATTTCATTTCATAATTTTCTTAGCTATGTTTATTTTATTGCAAATGTAATTAACATTTCATGGAAATATTATTATGATATAAATAATGAATGTTCGTAAATATATTCTGCCATAAAACATGTAAACTAGACCTCGTTTATTTTTGGATAAGAATCACTTTTATTGCCGTTTTGTAATACAAACATGCGTGAATAATATTGTGAAATTGGCTTCCTTTATAAGTGGTAAATAATTATGAATGTAGGCAAGTTGGAGGAAAGTTTGCTATAACTGAAGTAAACCTGAATCTTAATTAAGTATTTGGAAAAACTTGGACGGTCAATCAAACTTACTTAATTTTCAAATTTGAATATCAAAAGAATACTTAGTCAAATGATTAACTTCATAAAATAGTTTTTTTTTTATGTACAAATTATATAAAAAGGTTATTTCGTATAATGTATTGGTATATAGTTTTGCACAAAAATATTTATATCATAAAATAAAACTTCATAACATTTTTTAGACAATAGTTAAGACATTTTATTAACATTGAAATAACATTTTTAGTTTAGTTTATATTTTTCCCTAATCCACGCTTATCTGGATATATGTTGTTTAGATGTTATAAACCTAGGCCGCTAAACTGCGTCAGTAAATATTAATATTAAGAAAATTAAATTGAAAAAAGGGGGAAAGGGGGACTTCAAACGTCATGATTTTTTAAAGGGTTCATAACATCTAATCAACATTTTTAGTTCAGGTCAATAATAGTATATTACGCAACAAGGTTGATGAAATTGAATTTTCAAGCTTGGAATTTACTATGTATTTTTCGTGTTGCATACGATATTTTACGTTTACAGTGCACAGAAAACATTATTTTTCTAAAGGGAGAAAAATGATATTTCCTGTGCACCTGAGATGTAAAATTGTTTGCAGAAGAAAAAAATGTCTTTGTTGTTTGAAGCGAAAAAACCTTGTTGATTTAAAGCAAAGTGAACAGTTATTATTGAGTGGTTTTAATTTGGTGATTGTCAGATTAGATTTGAGCCTTATCTTTTAGTTAAAATCTAATTAAAGTTCCGGTGATCTGATTATTGTTAAATTTAAATTTGAATTTAATCCGATTTGAATACATCATATCAGATCGAATTTACGGATTGGGGTTCACATCTGATAAAATACAGGAATGTTCGATCAAGGCAAGTTAAAACGCAGGTTTTGTAGATATGTAAATTCCCAAAGTGTTTTATTCGTGTGTAGTTGGGGTTGAAAATATCGAAAGTAGTTGAAGACAGACAAAATGAGTTTTCAAATCGAATTTGAAACAAATGTAGATATTTTGCCAGAATAAAGTACATAATCCTTTAAAAGTTAAACGTTTCTTTAAATAACAATTTGTTTACACAATATATACCATAATTTGCTTTTTGTTTTTAATTGTATAATGCAATTTATATCACAAAAGTATATAAAATAATTAACCAAGAGAATAAAATAAAAAACCAAGCATCACTTTCAGTGACTCGTTGTGTGAACTGAATTACTCCTAAAAGAAGTTTTTCTTTACTACTTGCAGTACAATATCTCTCAATAATATAAGGGTCTACTCACCTTATTTTAAACTTCTCAACTATTTTCAGTTTTTCAACTCACAATACCATACCAGAAAGGTTCAGGGAATTATTGAATCACTTTTAAAGAAGTTTCAATATGTTTTCTAAGGGGACGTTTTTAAGTATCATTAAACAGAATGAAGTAGGGTAAAAGTTAAGAAGAGTGAAAATAGAGAATAATGAAAAAAAAAGTTTGACTCGAAAGTTAATATAAAAAATGCAAAATGTTATATCTTTTGCAATAGATAAAGAAACTTTTAGCATTATCAATCATTTGAATGATTTCTTTCTGACAAAATATGATTTAACTTTAATGTAAATAATATTTTTGGGTGGTTTCTATGGAAATATAATGCATTTATATAAATTTACAAACATTAATATTACGTACTTTCATTTAGTTAAGTTCAGCTTTTACAATTCAAAATAAAATGTAAACAACAGCGTAAAATTATTTCATGTACTTACAAAATGCTGATTTATTTAATATTATCATTTTAACAAAGTTTTCATAATTATATTTCGAGTTGTCTTTATAATTTGCTTAACATAAAAGTTTGTACACATTTTGTTTGGAATTCATTGACAAATAAATCAGTTAACACTGATTAATTATTTATTATTACTAATACTTATTAATCTTAATTGTTAATGTAATGTTGTAAATGAATACTTTTATTTTAAGGTTAAATTGAACGTTTTTCAGCTTTATTAGCATAAATTGTTTGAATTTAATCTGCCAAAGTAATTTTTTATTTGCATTATAAATTTAATAATGTCTAATTATAAAAAATAAAAATGTCTAATACTTGAATAAAAATATTAAATTCAATTATTGTCTTGAACAATTTAATTATTTTATTTTTTAAATTATATATAGAATATATGAATTATTTATTTCATTTAGATTTTAGAAGTACTGGTGCATTCACAATTGCGCACAAACTTACACTGCACCATACTCCCGGCTTCAACTTCCGACATCGAGAAAAAATCACCCATACCTTGCTCCAATTTATGCGCGCGAAGCAAAGCCGCGCGCTCTTCTTTTTAATTCACGAATAATAAATATAATAGGATGTTTGATAAAAAAATTTATATTATTAATTATTTGAATAATCAGGGATAATGCAAACGCATTTTCATATAAATATTTATAAATGTTAATATCAATTTATTATAATAAATAAATTTATGAACTCATTAAGTCCCGAACGGATGGATTTTCATAACTTTTTTCAGCGCTCATAATTTTTGCAATAACAAGTCCTATTAAAAAGAGTTTAAACCAAACATTTCTGACGCAAAATTTATCGAACTTTCAAAACATGTTAACAGAGTTTTAAAAGATTGTAACCTAAAAAAGTTATGATTGATTTTTTGAAAAAAACAGCATTTTTTATGCTTAAAAAAGTGTTTTTAATTCAATATTTTCGTTTCGAAATTGGATTTAAATACTTCTGGAAGGGGAAAATCTTGCGTCCATTGACTCTAAACTATATTGTGTAAACACTGAAATGTCAAAATTCAAGACGGCGGTATCCAATATGGCCGCTTTAAGGATATGGGTGACCTCTGATCATTATTTTTACGAATGTATTGAGTTATTTTGATATAATTCCCTTTCCTAATATTTTATAGTGAATTTTATGCAATTTTTATTTGTTAAATTATTAAAATTCAAAATGCCGGATCCAAGATGGCGCACCAAATATATAAGAGATAGAATTTTATGTCCGCAATTTTCAATATACCATTTGCTTTTTACAAAAATGACTTGAAATTCGTAATCAGCGACCCAGGAAACCCTTTACGTTTGAATTTCATGCAAAAAATCCAATCCGATGCGCCCGAAAAATCAAACAACTAACAACTTTTAGAAAAGCTGTTGGAACAAAATTTGCTAGTTCATGATTTTTTCATTAGGGATATTTTAATTTACCTATTGCTCCCGCTTCGGTTACATACTTAAAATTGTAACAACATTTCATCAGATCATTAGGTTTTTTAAGGTTTTAGGACAAATTAAAAAAAAAAAAAGTAAATAGATTCAGAATTGTGAAAATAAGCGCTAACGTTAATAATTATTAACAATTGTATTAAAAAACTAAAACTTGTTGAACCTTTGACCAAAAATCTTCATTATATCGACAAAAGGGAACTGAATAAAAAACAATGATGAAAATAGATTATTTTGTTGGTTTCGAGTTGAATATCTCCTTAATTCTATTTTATGTTACAGCATTGTCTTCAAATTCCATAAGCACATGGGTTTTTTTTATTAAGAATTCGAAGTCGTTTTCTCAAAATGTAAGCAAATTTTTGAATGATCTATAGTTAAAACCGATTTCTCCAGATTTGAATGTTCACTTATTTACAAATGTTAATCTTGTACTACTTTAAAAAATCTTGTATCATTATTAAACATTTAAAATCAATTCCTAAAACAATATTTTTCAAGTCAAAATCAAATGTGTTATTTCTCACTCTTTGTCAAGAATAATAGGACGTGTCACCGCGCATATCATGATGAAAGAACAACAAAGTCGGTTCCTGGGACAAATGTTAAGAAAAACCGCCAAAGTTGTTATATATTTAGATTGACCACCCTCTATACGCACAGTAGTTTGAGACATTCCTTGGATCATAGTTTTACTTTGACTAGATCACAGCTTACACGTTGCGTGGGCGTGTTTTGCATACATTGCACGATGACGCGTGTGTGCGATGCCTCCGTCTCAAAGTTTCGTTTACGTTGAATTATAACGTGCGTGCGTGCGTGCGTGCCTGTGTGTGTGTGTGTCAGCATGTGGAGTTTATTGTTAGAGGGGCCGAGTCTTCGGGGCACAAGGTTTTAGTTTGCTCCCCGAGCCAACGGCGATCTGCACGGCACCTTCGCGCTCTCGCAATTTTTGCAGATTCGACGGTACATAAATCGCGCAGATCATTTGCATTTATTTCAAACCGCTCTCGGTTTTCATTTGCGGCTACGGTTCATTGCGCACTTGATTGTGATCGAATCAAGAGAGTGAAATTTGTTTCATCCGGCTGCTTTCGTTTTGGGGTTGTCGCCAATATTGTGTTAAATTCAAATGTAATTATTTCGTGGGCTGATTTTTTTTTATTTTTCTGTTGGGAATACTGTTTTGGCTGGTTGTTTGAGTTTGAATTTCTAGTCAAAAGAGAACGGCAAATTAGCAAGCACAATTATCGATCAATGAAATCAGAGAATACAAATTTGTTTTGGTTTGGACATTTATTGCCAATTTTTTGGTACAATTTCTTACTGCTTCTGTTGTAGTTACAGTGTATAACAAATTTGTATAACTTGATATATAACTAACTTGTAATTATATCCTGGATGTTTCTTATTACATAGAATTTTCGTAATAATTACGAATTTCATGAAATTAAATATAATTTCTATTAAACTTTTCCTGTTTATCAATTAATTAACTAGATATTCAGAAAGTGTTTGCAATTTGCAAATTCGACCTTCTTAACGATTTCAATATTCTAGTCTTAACCGAGTCATTACGATAATTTTATCAGTGCAAATACAATTTCGTGAAATTCTATTCAACGTTCGGCCTTTTTTTTATCACAATAACGAAATTATACCGCGCATCAAAATTTTTGAATGTAATAAAAAATTAATTTATTCAAGTAAATATAACGAAATTTCGTTATAACTGAAAAGTATTTAAAGCTCTGAAAATTGATATATTTATTCATACGTTAACGTTAATTTTCCGCTCTTAATTAATATTTTAATTATGTCTAGAATGTAATTGAAGTTTACGGTAAAAGCCGTTTTTTTTTCTTATAATGATTATTAAGCTCAAGTTTGCACATGCAATTAGAATAATTATTTAAAAGTTGCGTTTTTTAAATAACTGTTTTCATTAAAAATAATATAATTTTTGTTCTCCCTTTTTAAAGTTTATTTTCAAAATATTTATGACAGAAATGTAAAATTTCTGGTTTTTATGTTACCTAGATTAAATTATGCATTTTTCTTTTTAAAGCGCATTTCAGAATTATAATTTTTTACAAAAGTATAATAATCGGATGTAAATGGAAAATCACGTTTGTCATTATTCGATAAGAAAATCTCTGTTTCAATATGTATTTGCGGAAATTAAAATTTGACAAAAAAAAAGAAAAAAAAAAAAGAAAAAAAAAAGAAAAAAAAAAGAGGAG
>JABFPM010005480.1:0-11205 GCA_022817325.1 Idris sp. 1 HC-2018 | reverse complement strand
AGAAATGAATTTAATTATAAAAAAATAGGGAAAAATGTATTTTATAAACAAAACGTAATTAATTAGTCGAGCAATGGTTTTAATTGTTTACCTACTGAGACCAAAAATAAAAAAACAGCATCATTTATAAATGGAATTGCGTACCTAATCACTTAAAATAAGATATTAAATTTAAAAATGTATTTTTTTCTCAGATTATTTTTTTCAAGTTATTTGTTTAAAATTAAGTTTTGCTTTTACAAAATAGTTTGTTTAAAAACCAATTTTAGACGTTTTGTTTTTAAAATACATTTTTTCCCCATTTTTTTTATAATTAAATTCATTTCTGACCTTTATTTGACCTTTTGATCGCTCTTTGATCCGCCGGCAGGTCAATATTGGTGTTTCATTTAATTTGTCATGTCAACATTTACTGATATACCAATTTTTACATAAAATAATTTTGTCATTGATTTCATCTTTGCGCGTACAGAGCTTTGTTGAAATTCAGAAAATCGAATACCAATAAAATGTTTTCTTTTTATTTTTTGAACATATAAATGTAGGTTTTTCGTGGAAATGCTCATATATTTATTAATCACTCGTTAAATTACCAGTAATTAATTTACAAAATACCAATAATTAGCTTACATTTCAATAAAATTCAATTCTCCTTTTAAAACACAGTACCTATACTCCTAAGATGAGCCGGCAGAAAATATTTTCAACGAGTGCTCTGGGAGGAGCTCAGTACCATCGCGGCACCCGAAGCAATTCGGAAATCGAATGTAACATCTGTCGTAAAACAAAAGCGCATTCGGAAAAAGAGTCAAGAAAAATAAGAAGAATACATATATATATATAAAACAAAGGGAAGCGAGCCGTATTAAAATGCAGCGTTTCTCTGAGCTACGTTTTGTGGCGATAAATAACTATAATTAAAGCGAGTTTAATGTTACACTTTGTTGGAGTCGGCCGCGCTCGAGCGTAAAGCACGGCTAATAAAGATGCCGCGATTCAGTCGTTAAACTCGAGGGGACAGGATCTCTTTGGCCAGAGAGTATATACACTGCAGAGAAAACGCGAAAACGACGCGACGACGACGACACACATAACGCGCGGCATTCATTGGTTAGCTCGCGAGATCAAATGGCCTCGCTAAATCGAACGATACCGATTATGCGAGCAACAAAACATTGCTGATTAACATGTAGCCGTTTTTGAGCTTCATTTTATTTTGCTGGGTGTTTGTTAATGTTCTGTGGATGTGTGCAGTTATCAAAGTTGTTTTAATGTGTGTGTCGCTTTTTTTGTCGGCCGCAAAAAAATTGGTCATGAAAAATCGGCTCCGTATATCTCGGATGTGTAGCGGCATCGTTTACAACGCTCTAGTTACTTTTTTGTTAGGACATGTTGCGGGCTTGAGGTACGCTCTTTTGAAAAGCGCGGTGGTGCGCCTTTTATGAGCGTTATTAGAGTTGTAAATTATGCAAATTTGACATAAAAAGTTGTACAGTTCATGTAGCTTGGACTTGATAAACAGAAAATACCTTAATTAAGTTATGTTTTAATTTAATTTGAATAAATATTTTAGAACTCAGCGAAAAAAATGTGTAATCACTTTAAGGCGGGTCACTTGTCTACTGAAAATAATCAATAATTGCAACGAATGTTTAATTACTTGTCAAATTATCGTAAGCCATTATAAAATATTCTATAAAAGATGTATATAATAATGCTTTTATAATATTTTGAAAAAAAAACTAATATATTTAGTTAAAAAATCTAGAAGGTAGCAAAACGAGAAAAGATTGCGGTGTTAATTCTCATGATATTGAACAAAAATATTCACTTATATAGTCAAATCTACTAGACTGATAGTACAATTACTCTTTTATGTTTATTTATATATAGTATCTCAGAAATAATTATTTTTAATAGTCGAATTTTTGGGTGCGCTGGAGTCGTGTAATCCCTTAAATTATAATATTTATGAAAGAATTTCGTTTAAAGATATTATATTGGAGAAAAATAATTAACTCGAATATAAAAATGTTATTTGATTGGTATATAAATGTGCTATTCCGAAAGATTTACTTTAAGAAATAAAAAATGAATAAGTTTTTGAACTTCAATCATTGCAAATCAAAAAGTTAGTTTTTTCTTGAAAGCTTCAGAGAATCGTTAATATATGGCTAAATCTTTTTGAATTTTTCGTTGGAGTTAACGAAAATGTCTGCTTTAATGATAAATGCAGAACAAAAGAGACGATTCCTTGTTTGTCGAGAATAATGAGTAGAAATGTTTGGTATTCCGATACTGTTCACACACAGTTGAGAACGTCATAGCGATACAATGACGACGACATAAGACGTGGCTCGCGGGCGTGCCTGTGTTGATACCTAAATTCTCATTAAACACTGTTTCTTTTCTACGAACTGTTTCGTATTCAGTCTGACTATGTTTAACCCTCTTATGCAAATTGCGATGATAGTCTGTTAAAACGTAAAATTCTATATGTTGAAACGAAAATAAATTGTCTGCAATTTTGCGATCAAATTTACTATTTGTAATAAAAATTAACAACTATTTGCACTCAACAAAAAAGTAAAGAATTATATTTCAACTTATTATTTTTTTCTCTTTTTATATATACTTCAAAAAATTGTTAAAGTATTTTACATAAGACTAGTTTGGTGTATTTTCAGAAATTACGTAACAATAATGTTAAATATCAGCCAGATTATTTTTTAAATTGAACGTGTGTTTGATTTGTTTTTGTGTAACGTTAAATTAACTTAAACTGTAAATAATGGCTGTTGAAAGTTGTTAACATTTGTCTTGTTGGAATGATAACTAACATTCCTTAACTTCGTCAACAGAATGATCGAAATGTCATTTATCTTCCGAATGTTTTTGGAAAAAAACACTTAAAGGCAAGAAGACACGCACGAACTCCGAACTTTTGGTTTTGGACGTTGCTGATCAAGTTTTTCAACAACACAAGAATTTCTGTTTTCATAACTCACCAACGTATTCCCATCATCCGGCTTAGACTGTAACCACACACAAATGTTTTATTTCGATTAGCATAAGATATTCAGTTTCAGCTATTCGATAATGCATGATTAATTACAAACAACTTTATTTCGATATCATTATCATTTAAATTGATATTCTATTATTACAATAAATTATTATAATCAAGCAAATATCTAACTTAGAAATTATTAACATATCTAATTAGCAAAAAATTAATTTGTACTAATTGATATAATAATTGAAATGTTACTGTACATTATTAATATAAATGAAAACTTTATTTTTATTTATAGCTTTGCAATTATTGATAATTTAACAAAAACCATCAACAGGTGTTTTATTGTCAGTCAAATATGAAAATTGAATTGCTCATTCAATTAACTTGGAAATTCCACCATTGACTCAATAGTAAAAATAGTCGCGAAGAAAGTTTAGTCACTTGGAATGGAATAATTTGAATTGAATGCAGTATTTTCAACTGTAGCACTTGAAAATAAACGACTTGAAAAGCAACTGTCACGACCAAAAGCACGCTCATTCGCGTTAATAGTATATGAAAACGCGCACGACAATATTATTAGAGTTTGTATTGAAAAGACTTTACGAGATCAAGCGCATAAGAAAAAGAAAACGAACAAAAAGATGCATAGCAAAAAAAAGAGTTATCTCGCTGAACTGCGTTTACATTCAAAGGACAAGTGGCGCTCGTCGATTATGGAGCCAGCAATTAATGGACGTGACTCGCACGATTTACTTCATGGAAACGTCGTTGCGCCGATTACAAGCAACTGCTGTCGCATATTCTTCAGACATAGTGGTCGCGGAAAAGTAGACGTTTCAAGTGGTCGAAAACTTTTTATTTTAAAACTTGAAACATTTTTGAGCTATCGGTATTTTTGTCCTGAATTTGTATTAATTTGTCTTAGACTTATCCAGACTCTTATGTTTCTGATTTTAAATTAATTATGAAAAGTTGTTTAAAATAATTTTTATTTTATTTAAATTAAAATATTTAGAACTGGAATGATTATGTTATAAAAGATTATTGTCTAATGCGAGATACAGGAAGTATGCATATAAAAAGATAGTTTTCCAAGCAAGCCATAGCAATCGATTTTATACTCTAAGGAAATCGGCAGGTTCGTTAAATTTATATCCTGCTGTTCTCGGGTAAGTGGGCACCTCGTCGTTATGACGGAAATGGAACGACTTTGAATTGCACGGATTCCCACTAAGAATCACAGTACACGCGCAATGGGCTTCACATTACGGAACCTTCTAAATTGTATTTCATTATTTCATTAAAATAATATTTATCTTACGCCAACTCGGCTACCTCACATATGCTTACTTTAGATTCTCTTACATGCCAATCTAAGGACAATAATTCTCGTTATTTGATGACTCGTTGAACACTTATATTTTATATATAATCTCGTATTATTGTATTTTGTGTCACTCAATACTTCTGACATGATCAAATTATTGGAATTTCATAGAATTTTTTTAATGTGTAATGTAATTTTCATTATGGGAATTTTTTAAATTTAAATTATTATAATTTTTTAAAATAAGATGTATGTAATATTTTTTTTAAATAGTAATTTAAAGGTAGTATAAAAATGTGATATATTTCCAAGAATGCACGGTTCATTTGGAGAAATATATTGAAAAGATTGAAGTTACAAGAAAAATAGATTTTTTTATTTTTTGAAAATGAAAAATCATTAATCTCCGTTAAGACTAAAAAAACATTAGTTTTTCAGAAAGATTGATTATAATTATTATTGTTATATTGAAACTTTTAATTATATGTTTAAATAATAATTTTTACAAGTAAATAAGATCGAATGAGATAGAATCTTTATAAATATGATATTGTATGAGAACAAAACGTTAATCATCAGATAAAACTTGATTTGTTTTATTAATGAATATTACCATTGACTGTTGAACAAATTGTACATATTGTTACATTCAACTTCAAATTTACTAACGAATTCATATACCGGAAAATTAATATTTGTTTCAAGCAAACAGAAGTGACTGTCAATGGAATGCATGAGAAAATTTTACGTTGCAATTTTTATTCGCTTTAAGAATTATATTTCTAACTTACTTAAAATATATATATAAATAAGTACAATTTTAATTTCTCCTCGATTTCTCTTCTTCAAAAATGTGTTATTGATACAGTATTCTTTTTTGAAAAGAAAAAAAATTAGTGTTATAAATTCCATTACCATGAAATTCAGTTTCAATTAAATTTTTTGTTACTTACACAATATAAAGAGTAAATTATATTGAAAGATTCGACTTCACTCACCTAAAAGAAAAAAAAGTTATATTTAATAAAAAATATTTTTTAACAAGTTCAATAAGCAAACAAAGAACAAACACTTCATATTCATTTTAATAACACATAACTATTCTAACATTTCCTAATTTTTTCTGATTCATGACTTCTCATTTTAAACAACTTTACGACCAATTTTCCATCTTTGTCGTGAAACTGGAACAGGGTTAGAAGGTTGAAAAATATTTTATCTGTGTTGCATGTACACTTGAAGTGCAAGACACATAGATTTTTTGAAATAAAAATCCATTACTAACAAATACATCATATTTCCACCACTAAAGATTGCAATTATTTATTTAATTACAAACTGTTTTAATCAGCGTTAAATATTTTTACATTTTAAAATAAAAATTTGCAGAATAAATAGACGGTAGCCCCATTGACTTTGTGGCTCGTAAATAAGTCTATCGTAAGATACATTAGTAAGTGATAGCTATAGCTTTGCTTATTTGAGCGACAGCCAATATTTAACCTCAGAAAACGACAGTCAGAAACGGTTGACAGGCGAGGAGACGGCGCAAGAAAAGTCGAAGGTCGCGCAGGTTCATAAAAGCGAGCCTTTGACATTAGTAACGCCGTCTTCTTCGTCTTTCTCAGCTTTTTTTTCCTGTCTTATACAAAAAAATAGAATGTCGTTGAAAGGAATGCTTTTCTTTGTCTCGTTTTTTTACTATTATTCCTGAACAGAAATTGATAAAAAGTGTGGTTTTTTTTCTTTCAAATTTTCATTTCGATACCTCTTGCTTACGCAGTGGAATCATCATCAGGCAATTCAATTTCGAATGCTATTTGTTGCGCGTTCGTTTACCATTATCTGAGAATAAATTCGTTCTGCGAATAATGAACCAGACTGTGTCGCCAAATCGACAATTCATTTCCCAGCAGAACTCAGAAGATGATTTCGCGTTAAAGTTGTTAGAAAAGTGCTCATCGTCGTAAAGCTAACGGTATTATGGCTTCTAAGTAAAATTTTACGCTTCATCTTTTTTAATTTCAGTGTTGACACCTGAAGAATTGTATTTTAAAAGTTTTGAAAATAAACGTGCTTTTAAATGTTATACGAGAAAGAAAACAAATTTTTAATGAATTCGTTTTTTGAGCACAAAATATTCATAACAAGGAAGTATATTAAAAAAAATCATAATAGTTATAATTTCCAAAGAAATTGTACAAAAATTATTTCAACATATTTTAATAATATAAATTTCTTCAGTAAAATTATCCGAATTTTGAAATTGTAGATACACTTTGAAAATAATTTCTGTTCCTGAATATATATTAAAAAATATCTTGTTATCATTAAAAAAAAGTAAAATAAAATTTGACAGTGAAAAAGCAAAGGTTAAGATTAAAATTTGTGCATCAAAATTCAAATAGCAATTTCTCGTATACATTCTTGGAGGTCGCACAAAACCAGTTGATCGTTTCTTAATTGGAGAAAACCGACAAATAACGCGGTCCGATTAAACGAGATAACGCTGGCAAAGCCGGCGAACGTCTCTAAGTGGCACTTTGCTGCCGCTACCGGCAGCAGCAGCAGATGCCGCGGGAACTTCTAATTGTCAAAATGGAGCAGCACGATCGGCTCCTTCTGAAAACTGCGAGACGACACAAACATACACAAACACTCAGCGACCGCCCAGATGAATAGCCAAAAAGTTTCGTCCTGCACGGGAGCCCGCTCAACGAGGATAATTATCATGGAATCCCAGTGCGAAAATTAAGTAAATAATTTCCAGTCACCGTCTCAATACACGTTTCATTCTTAAGCCAATTAAAGCGGTTATTTCATTTGGTTTTGATTTGGATTGTTGAGTGTGAAGCTTTTTTTTTTCGTCGAAGAAATTTAATTGAATACGCTTTTAATTGTCGAGAAATTCTTTTTTTTTACAAGAAAATTAATTATACATTTTATTTTAAGAAGAAACCTAAATTAAAAGTAAGAAAAGTAATTATACTCTGCAGTTATAAAATTAATATTAATTATTTTCTTCAATTAATTAATATAAGATTTTTAACTTGTTTATATTTATTATATAATAAAAAGTGTTTGTTGAAAAATATACTAATTATAATCAATATTTGATATAATTTATAATGACAAAAAATTATTGAAATAGTTAAAATTATAGTAAAAAAAATTGGAGAAAAAAACCTGACAATAGATATTTTATATTGTAATAATATTTCAAGCTGTTACATAAGAATTGAACAAAAATTCCCATAACTAAATTAATAATATACATAATTGTGAGACAAATAATTTTCTATTCTTGGCTCAACATTTTTACGACCTGAGTGACCTCAACTTTTCTAACTTTTTTACTATTCATAATTTTTAACAGTTTCCCATTTTGCTGTCACTTCTCAAGGAAATACAATTTTCATGCACAATACGTCACTTCCAGTCGTTTTTATTTGACGTAAAAATTTTGTGTGAAGGACACTGAAAGTCGATGAAGTTTAAGCATTTCGACTGGCTTAGCACTTTTATTTCATATATCTATGCGTAAGTCGACACTGGTCGTGAGGATCGTGTTACATCAATGTGCTTCTCGACACGATGGAGATATGGATAAGCTTGTGTCAGATGCTTTGAATTGTTTTACAGAATGAACGTTACGTAAGTTTAATGTTTTGAAAGAACTTACAAAACGTCGGTGAAGTTTTTATTGTCAACTTAAAATTTGCTAATAAAAAGAAAAGTTATTACATAAAATAAGTATTCAAAATTTTAAAAGAAACAAAATTATTGAACATCGAATTTTCTATCACGAAGTGAAATTGTGAATAATATATTGCCCAATTTACGAAAGATAACCTTACAACACTGCCACGTATCAGCGCACCGTAGGAGACTCTAGAGGAACAGTAAAGCAATAAATCCCTTGATTTGAAGAATTTTTGACCTCAGTAACCTTTTTTGTTAGAGGAAGGACACCACATATAACTTGTTCGATGCTTCTCAAATGAGCCTCTCTTTTGATTCAATCCCAATCGTACAATTTAAATATCACCATTTTTTAAAAGCACATTTCTTCTGCCATTTAAAAAAGACTTTCACGACACTCATCAAGATAACAACAAATAGATGATCATTGATTTGGAATATCTTTTTCGACAGTTTGATTCTATCGTTTGAAGATAAGTTTCCAAGTTATAATTCATTTTAATTGTCATTTCCAAATGGGCCGGTCTATATATGACATAAGCACATTTGTGGAATTCCAGTATTCTTTAAGTTTGTAGTTTTAATAAAACTTATTTTTAGACAAAAAAGTCTATACACTGTATTCACAAAATAAATATCCATTTTAGAGTACAGACCCGATGGCATTTCATCTTATCTTAAGTATATAAATTGCCCAGCGACAACTGAACCGTAAAAAAATGTTAATCTCACCAGAATAACACCAGGCCGGCCAGACGACGGGACTTTCGGTGTCCAGCTCCCTCATTCTTTCAACGACCCTCGGACATCTCCACTCCTTTCGTCCTTCCGTCGCAATGAGAATGTCCAGTTTGGCGTGTCACTCGCAAGATCCTACCAGTACCCAAAAAGAGAAAAACAATTCTAGACAAGTATCACCGAATCGTCTGTCACAGTACCAGCTCGTCTTCTAGCCTGACCTTGTCAAGGTCGCGGTCATAGCATTTCTAACTGACTCCAAATTTCATGGATTTTCTTAAAATCACTGCTAGAAGGTTCTATCGGTGAATACCAATGTGTCCTAGAAATGTTTGTTCTCTGTCTATCTATATGAACAAGCGGATGTTGACCATTCAGTTGCAACGCACTCCGGATGTCGTCGTCTAGACAACTGCAGAAGCATTAAATGTCAAACAAATGTCAGTGAGCAGTCACGCACCACGGCACCTGTCGCGCACCTCAAGGTCATCAAACATAATCACCTTTAACCTTGCGACACTTGTTACACACGCGCGAAATTGAAATACAACAAAAATTAAAAATTGCGCAGAAATATAAGCAGTGTAGAGTACCACTTTGGAAAATGGTTTCAGCACCAGTTAAGAATCCAAGAAACAATTTTTGACAATCGAGGTGTGACACAGTAGGTACCTTTTTCAAAAAAACAAGATAGATTTCCACCAATATTGGGAATTTGCTGTTTATGAGTGGTTCACTCGCGAAATTTGATGGTGAAAAATGAGAAGAAACACTGACACGCGTTCGTTCTTTTTTTTCGATACGACTTTCGAGCTGTGCGGAGTAGCTCTGTGTTTGTTGCACCTGCCGCGAGAGTCCGCGTCGTAATGGGAGCGGGGCAACGGGCGACAGGTAGGCAGGCCCCAGACCCGTCAACCTCAGGAGAAGGGGAATCAGTCACATGGCGAGGAGCTTCAGGCCCAGCCGGAGATGGTGGAAAGCAGCTTAGCTGGTGGTGGTGGCTATTTCGCTGCTGCTTAGCAGGCGCACGCTCGCGGATGGCCGAGACAAAATTATATGTCGTAAGGTTGGCGGGGATTTCGCGAAATTTGGTCGAGAGGAAAGATGATTCCCGTCAAGGTCGCGATCTTTGTCATTGAAGGTCGTTGGTGGTTGACGAAGATTAATGGATTAGAAGTAATGAGTAGTTTTGAATGAATGGATTGTGGTTTGGGGCTTCGAGGGAAGGTGAGGTCGCGGATAATTATGGAAAAGCTGTGGGGGGATCATCTGCTGCTGACAAGACGCTGGTGTGGTTTCGTCGCTGGCTGATGGCGATGAAGGATTAAAATGTAGTTGGTACTGGTTGATTAATGGTTCGTGGATTTCATAAAGTAGTGGTTGCAAAATGATTTAGACCTATTGTTTAATTGGCAAAAGGTGTTGCTTGTTGTTGTTAATTTGGAGCGATTTGGTTTGATGGGTGTGTTGAAGGAGTCATCAAGTATAATATGTTTATAGATGAAGAAGCTGTTTTTGGATTATAATTTAATTTTTTGTTCGAAGATGTTGAATATATGAATTGTACGAATTGTGCCAGAAGGGATTTGAACTCTTCATTTTATTAAAACTAAATGTTGGAAATTTCTTATTAGCTATAAGTATTTAATAAAATAATGAGTCGTTTCAGTTGACGAAATGAGCTCTGCTAAAGCACTTCTGCTAAGAAATATGCATGTTTTTGGGAATTTTATAATAATGTTTTAAACATATCAAACATTAAAAACATTTGTTGAATATGTCCATTTCTAAGCAAAATTGCTGTACTATAAATTATGTATGAATAAACTGAAAAAACCCTTTTTAACCCTGTAATGTTCAACTAAAGAAATTTATTTCATTATTAGATTCACTTTTTTTTATATATATGATCTTCTTTTAAGCCCTCGGGAAGTCTCCAATCATTTATTTGTTGATAAGTTATCAAAAATAAAGTTTATTTTTATATTTCTTGTGTAGAACCTATTAGTGGTTCAACAAGGTTATTTTCATCATTTTATTCATACTGAACGTTTCATTTGAGTTTATACATTTTATATATTATAAGTTATATATATATATATATATTATACACTTATATATATATAAGTTTATACATTTTGACATTTTAGACGTCAGAATCTTCTTTTTAAGAGTTTACAGAAAAGCATACAATTATTTAAAATAATTTACTCAGCCGATTATCATTGTTTAAAGTTTAAATAAAATCTTATTTATAAAAGGCCATTAGAAACTAAGAAAACTAAATACAAAAATTGTAGTAATCTTTTGTGGATATAATAATAATTTTATTTCAAAAATTATCTGACGTTTCGGATTGAATGTCAATCCCTTATCAAAGATTTTTTACATTACTAAAACACTTAACTTAATCGAA
>JABFPM010005479.1:0-11206 GCA_022817325.1 Idris sp. 1 HC-2018 | reverse complement strand
TTTTTTTTTTTTTTTTTTTTTTTTTTTTTTTTATGAATACTACCACATAAAATTGTTTTATTGCAAAAAATTATGTTATTTGTATTTTTATAATTGAATCAATCCATTTTCTTAATAAGATAAAATTTATGGCATTATAAATACTTGTATTAAGGGTTTCCGTGTTGTGATTTCCGCATCTTTATTACAACTTAGTAGTAGCAAAGACCAAAAATATGTTCTTTTGATGTCGACTCATTTCGAGGGTTGCAAACTACATTCAGATGTAACCATCGGGCCATCTGTTTTACACCTGCTAAAATGCAATGATCGTTTTGGCACCTCCTATACCCAATCGTTTAAGTATTTTATGCTTTTCACGACACTTTTAAATCTTATTTTACACATAGAGTAAATACGTAAAATATATATTTGTTTTCTGTCGGGTGTGTAGTAATAAATATTAAAGTAATTTAAACACAACAAATTAATTAAAAGATTACATAATTGTGTGATGTACACAATTTTATTGCTACTTTAAAATTAATATATTCTCGGAAAGAGAAGTGCAGTAAAGTACAATGCACTAGGGAACATTTTTAAATACCGAATAATTAACGGAAAATTTTGTTTACATACATAAAGAAGAAATGGGAAATGTTAATGCATGTTGTATATTAAACAGATGAAGTATTACAAAAAATATAATTTAATATAAATTATGTTGACAATTTATATAAAATGAATCTTTGAAATACCTGCTGCTTTAATAATTACATATCGTGTATTAAAGTAAAATATGTGTATAAGTTTCGAAATATAAAATGATTGCACTTTTGAGAGAAGTTGAGCAAGTTTTTCTGTAGCTACATAATGCCTACTTTTACAAACAGCGAACCCTTCGTGTACCGGCGGCTTTACAAGATACTTGGTTCTGTAGTCTATAAGTATATTGCATTGTGATATTCGCATTTTAAATTCATCTAAACTTTGAGAAATGTAGATAATATTGTTAACCAACAGTTATTTGTAAAATGTATACTTGTTATCGTATAATTAATATTTTTGTTAAAAAATCCAGATACATTATGTATGCAGAAACAATGTTATTATTGTAAGTGTTTTAAATTTAATTCATATAATTTTTCTAAATTGAAATATTCGCATAGACAAAAGTGCGCTCTGAAATATAAAATGTGTTCATACTTTTTCAATATTGTAAATAAACTAAAAAGTAAAAAAAAAAATTATATTGATTCATTTCAATTTCTAATTAATAATTTCAAGTTAAAAATTTCACTTTAAGAAAAATAAAATAAAATTAGAAAACAAATTATAAGATTAACTTTGTGCAAAATTGTAATAGTTATGCATATTTAAATTTGTTTTTTTTTCTTCATAATTTGCAAAAGTTTCATGCATATATTAATTAAATTTCGAATAATATTTATGCAAACATAATGTAAATTTTATTTAATTTTTACTTTTTTTATTTATAAATGAAGCAAATTTCATGCGAATTGTATGGGAATTCTGTTTACATTGAATTTGTTTATTTGGAAAAAACGGAAAAACTATTAAAATATTTTCTCTATTGTAAATTTTATATAGAATATTTTCAATATTGTATATAAAAAAAAAGAAACTGATTATTTTTGAAAGCATGAAATTTTACCTTTATGTTTTATCTTGATAATTAAAATCACTTTACTGTGAATGATTCTATGGTATTAATCCCTTTAAGATTTGAGACACATGTTTAGAGCCAGTTTACCCTTATAATCCTTCCTAAAAGCATGTGTATATGATCCCTGAAAGTAAATTAACATACGATTAGCACTACTTATAGAGACATTTCAAAATAAATAATGACAATTAAAAGTATTTGTTTATTCCATAAGTTTTGCAGACAGTAAAAATAATTTGATTTAATTTTTAAATTGAAGATAACTATTTTAAATAAGAAAAATTTGCATGTTTTTATGAATAATAAATGTGTGATAAACGTTTTTAAATGTATTGTCTATAAAAAAAATATATAACAAGATTTCGCAGCGATTAAATGCAAATGTCAGTTATAAAGTAATTCCGGAAAATTTGTTTGAATAAAGCGAATGGTTTGATTTCATGATAGTTGTTGTTTCTGTTTTATTATTCCATGTATGACTGTGAGATGGCTGAAGTCGATGCCAACTTTGCCCAGTAGCTTGTGTGCCATGCATGCTGCGTATAAAAATATTTTTGCTCCCACACATTGGTGATCACGAACCATGCGCAGGAGGAGTTCTTTACTATTCGCTGTATGCATTTCAGGTAGCTAGAAATGTTCTGTCATAAAAAGACATTAAACACAGTAGACTCCGCCCTTCTTGTTTTCGTATGAGACTATCAATCAAGAAGATTGTTTCCTCAAAAATTGTTTCTTTTTTAAAATAGTCTTGGTAAAATAAATTCAACAAAACGAACACAAAAATAATCCTTATTTTTGAAATACATTTTCCAATAATTTAATTTTATAATTAATTTGATCAAATTAAGGCTTGTCCAAATAGACAAGAATGCAAGTTGAAACTGCTGAGTTGGATACAAAAAAGTGGTTACCAAAAATGAAAGCAACATATCCAATGCAAAAATGATAATAGAATTGAATGGAAGATATAATGATTGACTATGTGCAAAATTTATTTACATATGTGTATGAAAATGCATGTACAAATTTATATCATGTTAATTATTGAAACATATGGCACTGGTGCATGTTTGACGCGAATTATAGGCCATTTGTATCGTGGACACGTATATTATGGTTTTTATGCGTTTCATCGACTTCCGGAAATGTCTGTCTGTCATTCTGAGAAGTCAACGCCTTTTGAATTCGTTATTTCAGTTCACATTCACTCTGTATTCTTTGTATTAAAAAAGAAACTTTTGCATGAAGATAAACAATTATATTTTTCACTTAAATGTTTTGTTTCAATTTTTTCGTATTATATGCTACATTGTTACAAAAGAAGTATCGTGCATTGAAAAACTAGGCATCATTCTGTTTGATTACAGTATCTTACACATTATTATGTTAGTGGTATTTATCTATGAGACTTTTCAATTCAAAACTGTTTATTATTGTGACAGTAAAGTGTAATTACTGTACCATAATTTAGGTTGACTATATTGTTAGATAATTTTTACAGAATTCTAAAATAACGAGAACTCGAAAATGCAAGATTTTGTATGTTTTATTGGAGATATTTGCAAAATTTATAATTGGAAATAACATTCATACGATAACAAAGCTGAAGTTGGAATTGCTGAAGAAAAATACATACTTTTTTAATGCCATTTTGAGATATACAAAATGAGAAAATCATATGAAACAATTTATGAAATACAAAAATTATATACAAAAAATAAAAATAAATGAAATACTAATGTAATATATTAACTTTATATAAGCAAGTGATTTAATTTAGTTCTAGTTTAAATCTAATTTTAAGTTTAATTAATGTTTGTACGAAAGTACAAAAAAAAAGTAGTATAGATCAAGATTGTGAGTAACAGATTTACCATACTAATGTTCAGTAAATATAATTTAAATTTACACTTTAAATATATTCAATTCATTAAACACAATTTAAATGACTTTCTGAGTTAATGTAATTGAGATTATTAAGTAACTGATGTCTCAACAATAGTAATAGTTGTTTATAATATTGAAATTCCAGGATGCTTAACTATCATTGTAAATAAAAGAAAAAAAGTGTTTTACAAGATTTTATGCACGGTTTTTTTAGCATAGATATTGTTTATTGAAGGAATGAGATCGTTAAACTAATGATATAGTGGATTTATGATCGTTAATATATTATTTATAGAACTGATTAATAGAATAAAAATTGTTTAATTTACTTTTATGATCGTGTCCTATAAAATGAAACAAGTTTGTTTTTTCTTATAAAATTCAAGTTATGGAGTAAGTGTTGCAGTTAACTTTTATCTTCTTTCCATTCATCAATTTTCTATTAACATTTTCAATCAAAAGTTTCGGAAAAAAATTTAATTTTCTAGTAATTAAAAAAAAATTTGAACATTATGGCTTTTAATAAAGAATGTAACTACATTTTTTTCAATAAATCAATAGCAATAATTTGTTCGTAATAAAATTTAAACATTTCATAAGAAACTTTAAATGTATAATTTCGAAAACTAAATATTAACATAAACTTTAGTTTTTAAATTTGGAATGTCAATTTTTAACTAAATTTTATTTAATAATTACCAAAGTAATGGTGTAATACGTTTAAAATACATGAAATTTTGTTAAAAGTAGGAGTAATTTTAAAACTCAATATCTTCGTCAAAGGTAATCAACATAAAGTTGCTGCTGTGCGTGACAAAAACTTCGTATAAATGGAATAGATTTTGGCAAAGTTGTATCGATTTAAATAAGAGTATAATTTCATAAAATTTCCAAGTGATATTTAGTTTAAAATTGATAAAAAATTCTGTATTGAAAAAAATATATTGAAATTAATCTATGTAATAAATAAATATATGTATACTTATAAAAATATAATCTAATGAAAATGTTGATAAAATTTAAAGTGTACATTTTATCGTTAACGTTGGATCAAATTTTGATAAAAATGAAAATGTAATTGTTGATCATATTTAATCATTTAAATATTTTTATCAAAGCCTGATTCTTTTTATTTTGAAAGCGTTTAAAAAATGTTGTCTGCAGTTCATTGATGGCATAAATTCTGTCGAATCATTATTAATTAATACTTTCATTACATTAATTAGATCTCTTGTTTATAGATTATTCTGCTTCATGTGTAGTTTCTCACGATCTGAAGAATGGAATGATAAATAGGTCAGTGCGGATCTGATCGCACATAAAGAAAACGTTTCCATTAATTATTTGTTGTTTTCGGCTTAAATAAAAGATGAAAATATAATCATAAAAGAATGTGCACACACATACAATTTTAAGATATCCTTTTTTTTCGTTTAATTTAATTTTAATTTATCCTAAACTTGTATAGCATTAAGTAAAAAAGTCTGCAATAATAATTGTAATGCTTTTTTTAAACCATTACATTAAATTATTATTATTTTTTTTTATTAAAGTTCTAATAGTTATTAATAAATGTTCTCATTTTAATTTCTATTCTGTTTTTAATTAATACAAACCTTGTTTTATACATTTTTATTGTTATTAACAACGATAACAGAAAACAAATATTTCTTTCAATTGGAAAATTTTGTTTTTGACATAATATGAATTTCTTGAGTATCAATAATAATTTTGCAATTAAATTTAAATTAATTACTGTACATATGTTTATTTCGTAATCTGTCTAAAAATATGACGAATCTGTACTAATTTGAAACATTTATTATTTTATTTATATGCATCTTTCACAACTACCTTGCAGGTATTAAAGTAAGACAAAATTTAACATATACTGGAAAATCGACTTTTCATTTGAAAAAAAAATCTCCATTTCAATTATAAATTTTATGTTAAAATATCCGTTATACGTTGATTATTTATGCATCATACACACTCGTTTACATACTTAAACATGCTAACGCCTGAAAAGATTCTTGAACAAACATGGAGAAGAGAACAAAGTAATAAGTGCAAAATATTAATGTATAAAAATATGTATCTTTATAAACGATCATAAATGTCTAAATAAAAGATGTATGAATGATTTTGCAAACAAAAGAAAAGGAAAATGGAAAAACCATTTTTGAGGTATCGTGTAAAATTTAAATTAGAGAAAAGTTATTTTCATTTACAATAAAGCTTATTATAATTAATGAACAGCTAAATTATAGTTTATACCAGATATACTTAATAATTGACAAATGATCTGTTAATTAAGAAACAAATTATTCCAAGTTGACAAATTCATTTTTGATTCTAATTAGATGTAATAATAACGTTATCGCACAAAGTTGTTTTAATATCAAGTTATAGCAGAGTTATATCTGCTTATTTCCCTCAGCAATGTCAGATAATCACAATTGACAAATAATACAAAATTTGGTTCTTCCTTTTCTTAACAAAGGTTTCAATTTCCTCTTGAGCATATGGTAGTAAAGGTATATAGTTGAATTAACATATGAGGGTCAAAAGTGATAATACTGGGTTTTCAATGTCGTATTATGTTGCGCGGTTATTGAAAGAAACCGCTAATACTACACGTACATATGTCTGTTATTTATACATACACTATATCTTTATACTTAAAAATGCTAAAGTTCAATGCTCTATTCTTGCAGGATCTACTTTAAAATTCAAAGTCATTTGTGACATTACATTGTTCAAGTACATTTTTAATACAAAATTGTACTAATAAAACTTTAAAATATCTACATAACTTATTCTCTTAATTTGAAAAAGTGAAAATGTACTTTTTTCGAAAGTTATAGTTCGTGTTATCTCAAAAAGTGAATAGTTCCTTTTTCAAAAAAAGTCACACTGCAAAAGAGAAAACTTCACCCAAAAATGTTTATAACAAAAATAAAATACATAAACGCACTTTTTAAAAAGTTAATACAAATTATTAAATTTGTAAGTTTAAATTTAACTTTAACTAAAGTTAATTTAACTTTTGACAAAATAAAAAATGAGTTCAAACATCAAAAAAGTGAAATTTTTACTTTTTCAAATTTAGAAAGTAACTATATAATATATGTTCTGTAAACTTTTTTTGTTCCTAGAGTACTTTAATGTAACTATTTTTTAACAAAAGTTCGTATAACTCCACATGCTATTTTTATTATAATATATCGCCGATAGTATTGTGCTAACGGTTTTGACTTCATTTCCTTTTGAGTAATAATATATAATAAACGTGTTTCAAGAAATAATAGTTTTCTGTTATGTATTAGCAGAACTAGATTTTATGATGTGCTTGCAAAAATTTGTTTTGATATAATTTTAATTAGACTACGAAATTAAAGATTTGTTATCAAGTAGTTGAAATTTTGAATGATCGCATTTAAATTACGAATGCAAAATAAATTGTTTCTAAATAGTTGATTCAATTTAGATCTTCATTTATATTATATGTTAAATTAGAAGAATCTAATTGTGAGTAATATCAACTATATATTTTTATCAGTAATTTAGAACAAGATTAAATCAACTGCAATCAAGTTACACAATTCAGAAATGCATTTTTCTACCATATTCATAAATCTTAATAACTCATTTATAAAAATCGTAAAACAAAGTTAAAATAGATTGTTTATACATTGAAGTTTAAGAAATATATGTTTTTAATATTTATTTATAGCATGTATTCAATAAAAGTTAGTTCTAAATACGAGATGCCAAACTGCACCTGTGAACGAACATTTAAATTTTGGCGAATATAATTATAAAATGTACTCAATTTTGAGATATTGTATTTAATTAGATAATATTGTTCAAAATATTCAGTTTCTTATTGCAATTTTATTTTATTTCTACTTTTTATTGATATATTTTGTTTTTTAGAAAAAATACATTGTGAATTGAGTTCAGTGAATATTCTTAGGACTTATGATTGTTGATAATTTTTCGTGTAATACGACTCAGTGTTTGCAAATATTATAATTAGATTTTTATTCAAATTTCTAACATATAAATTATGCATTAAATAAAAATTCTGAGTTTTAAAAGGACGTGAACTGCATCAAAAGGTTAAATTGGCTTTCACTTCAATAATTGTATATAATTGTATATCGTTTCATTAGATGAAATCGTTTGTTACATTGTGGTTAGTTTACCGAGCATGTTTTATATTTTCCTTGTTATTGAACAATTTTTAAATTATTATGTTAAAGCATAGTTAAAAAAACCGTAATAAAAAAATTCATTTTTTTCTGTTATATCAATTGTTTATATTCTATTATAGTAATTAAAAAAAGTTACAACAATTAAGAGAAGTAAGAGGAAGTGTGATGTAAACAGCTAAATTCCGTAATTTTCATTTAATTAATTAACAATGAAGTAAGGTAATGATTGGTCGGATCATTCAGTGCGCAAAAATGGCTGTTTTTTGCATCGGCATTTGTTTCAACAGCATTTGTTTTCAAGCGAAGTATCTTTTACTTCGATAATTAAATCGGTACTCAGTTGTAATTTAATTATTTTTTAAATAAACAATGAAATTATCTATTCTGTTTTCTGAGCACATAAAATGGTAACCCAGCGAAATCTTTTTTTAAGTTATACCTTAAAATACAAACAAGTTTTATCATAGTTTTACATGAACTGACGAATAGCAGAATTTATACCTTGAGGATTTTTTATTTGAATTTACGTACCACAGAATATTTAAAAGCTCACAAAAATTAATCTGAAGAAGTTTTACCGATATGAAATATATTTAAAATTGCTCAGAAAAGATGTTCACTTTATATTCATTTTTACATTTTTGATACACAAAATTATTGTATATATGACACCGTAACAAAATTGTAAATTGATGTAGATAATTCAGGAAAAAATCTAAATAAATTTTTAATATTTATCGTAAACTTGTAAGAAATTTTAAATCTTAGTAAAATTACGTAAATGATTTTTTTTATCCAAGCATTGTATTAGTTATTCGAATTTACAATACAATGTCACCAATTTTTAAATGAAATCTAACAATGTTTGAAAACTTTTTAAAATGTTGCAAGTTTTTTTATTGACATTTTCTGTTGTTAGTATATAATATTTTGAGTCAAAATTTTGGTCGCTTTTAAACAATATAAAATAAAGTCGATCCATTATCTAATTAATTTTAACGAAAATATTTTTTGGATGAGTACATTGTATGATGTACTTAATATTCTTAAAAGTTAAAACTCAGTATTTATTAATGTTTAATTACATCATATAAAACATTTTATTTTCTTATTTTAATAACAAAAATAAATATAATTTTGTTTTAAATGAGAAAAAACTTTTACTTCGATGTAATGTACATTATGTACAAATGACAAGTGATGAGTTAAAAGTATGAAATTATGTGATTAAATTTTGACATGTAAAAATATATACTTTTGAAATTGATAGTATTTTCAGCAAATTCAATGAAATAATTAATTGACTTTTCAGTATATTGCATAAAAAATATGAAAATATCAAACTTAGATTTTTCACAGCATTCATTTGAAAAAATTGATTTTTTTTAGACATATTTTTGCTACTTTTTAACTAAAAACTTGTACTACTATACATTATTGCTAATATAATCGTATACCCTAATAATTCGCAACCGACTATTATTTGGGCAAAAATCAAAAAGACAAAAATCCTGAAAACAGGAATCAGAAATATTAAAAAAAATTTGCCTTTAAATGAAATTTGCCATTGTAAAAATGCTGACATTTCATATCATGGCAATAAAACTGTTGAATTAAATTTTGTTTAAATACAAACCAATTAATTTGAATTAGTGTCATGGTGTGTTCATTTTTGTGCTGTATTTATGTAAAACTGTTAACATTATAAATATTTTAAATTCAAATACAATTTTTTAAATTCAAATACTGTTGGTGTAATTAATCCGCTTTTTTTTTTATAACAATTGTAATAAAACTGCTCATAAATATAATTTTCGCACATTTTTGTATGAGTAATTTTACTGCAACGTGCAAGCAGTCTTTACTTTGATCAAAAAATATTATAAATATAGCTGTTTTTGTGACAAGGGAGTGAACGGCCACCTCGTGAAATCGATTTTTGGCTCGAGTCTATGTACCTCGGCCCCACGAGCACCTCGACTTGAGCCAAAAATCGGTCTCGCGGTGATGGTCGGTCGCTTTCATGTTGCAAACATAATTTTTTATTACGACTGAATGTCAATTGTTTTTTTTGAGCACTCTGAAGCGGACGCGAAGAACCACTTCGCTCACCATGGGCATACTTCGTGCCCCAGGGAACGAAGTACTACTTCGCGCGCCTATTTAGAGGGCGCGAAAAAACAATTTGGGTACAGGTGTGATAAAAATCATATTTAACTTCATATTAAAATGAAAAAATATTTTCTCAGTCTATTTTATAACACATTTATTGTCAAAAATCAAGACTTTTGATTTCATGATATTTTTTTTTATTAATATCTAAACGAAAATAGTTATTTTATTTAATTAACATGTTGACTTTATAAATTATTGATCAAATTATTTCATTAAATGTAAATATATTTATGTAAATATGAAATGAAAAATAGACTTGAGCTTAAATAAAATAACTGCATATTTATAAACAATTGATAAAAAGTCAATATTGCAGTTAGTTTAAACATTATAAAGTGGGGTTATTGATTATTATTTTTGTTTATTTATAAAACAATTTCGATTCCATCTTGGAAATACTCACAAGTTTCTTTAATTTTGACCTCATTTGCTTAAATTTTTTTTGAAATTTAAAAAATAGACATAAATTTGTTCTCTAACAAATTAAAAATGAAATAATTTTTGAAAATTTTTAGAAATTGTAGTTGAAATTGTTGAAAATATTTTCGCAAGTTCATGCTGGAAAATTGTCACTGGTGCAATGCAGATTATTGTAGCAACAGTTCTAGATTGTAATTGTAAATTTGTATAGTTCAAGATTGCAGATCATATTTTTAACTTAAAAGAAAGTGTCTATGAAACTTTCACATTACTTATTTATTACAATTAAATAAATTTACTAATCATCATCTTGACATATGAATTTTTTCGTAATTTTATAAATTTAAAATAATAGAAAACACTGAAAATTAAATCAATCAATGAGAACATGTTTAAATTCTTCGAAAAGTTAACTTAAGAGGCGGATATTTAATTTAGTGTAATGGATACTTACAAATATTAATAATTACTTATTAAAAAAATGTAAAAATAACGAAAGAAACCAAAAAATTGCTTGTGTTAAAAAAAAATGTAAGACCCTAGTAGTATTTTCAACTTGTTATAAGTTAAAAAGCATACAGATTTGCTAGTTTGGATTCATATATAGTTATTTAATCTAAAAAATACAGACTTTATGCCAGAACTTTGCATATTTTATAGCTTTTAGTATAAAATTCAAAAATTTACAAAAATAACCTCTTTTAATCAAATTTATTTATTATTATTTTTGTTGTTGTTGAAAAGTCTGTTTTTGCATTAAAAAAAGAAAAAAGAAAATAAATACATGGGAATTAAAAGACATGCACTCATATACAATTTTTCCTTCGTGTTTTTT
>JABFPM010005478.1:0-11206 GCA_022817325.1 Idris sp. 1 HC-2018 | reverse complement strand
GGGGCATAATTTTTTATACACTTTATGAACAAAAGCTCGGATTAAATGTAATGAATTGTGTTTTGTAATCCCGAAGAAATGTTTTCATATAACTCCAAGTTGTTGAAGAAACTAAATGCTCAGAAATTGGATTCTTCAAAAACACAAGTTACAAAAAAGCTGTTGTGTGAAACAAGTTGTTCGACATCAAAGTTTTATGCAAATCAAGGCAAATAATTTTACATGTTACGTGAGGTGGATTAATTAAACTAAAATAAATCGTATTCTTGAATAATATTATTGCATTTCCTAAATAAGTTTAAATTCGTTGATAAATTGTAATATTTTTGTTTGGATTGGCGGATAAAATATTTGTCGGTTTATATTTTTATTTCGAATAAAACATTGGTAGAAGCTTTTATTCTCACTGTTTACAAACATGTGGGATTCAAAACATTTGTTTTGTTCTCTAAAACAATTATTCCCAATAAATAAAATCTATTTTTAGTTAAAATTACTTTATGAAGCTTTGTTTTGATTATGTTTATTTCGCTGCATTGGATATGTACTAGTTAATCAAAATATTCAGATCAGTAAGCAAATAAAAATAATAAAAAACAAGTTTTGTAAAAATACTGAGTAATGAATTTCCATGATAAATATACTTTTAATTTTTTAACTTTATTGGATTTAAAACTTAATTATGATATTTTATAAAATTACCCCAGTTAGATCTATTTCTTTTACATTTTTATCATCAAAAAATGTACTGTAACTTTGCAGAACCAGCAAATGACAATGGAATTCATCATGACCCAAACGTACAATGCAATCCGCGTTTCTGAAAATAAAGATAAATGAGCTTTTTTTCTTTCCATTATCAACTTATTCTGTTGGTTAAATAGAGTAATTCTAATAAATCAATGATAAATGAATGATAGCAATTATCCAGACTGATGTTAAAGTTGAAAATGTAAAAAAAAAATTATTAAAAAGTTTTAACCAAACTATTTACTTATAGTTAGTAATTCTTCTTGCAAGCTCTTGATAAAGGTCAGTTTTTTCCGGCAATATTACGCTATTCCAATTAATTGGTTGATCAGGAGTAAATCCCAGTCTGAAAAAAAGAATGAAGTTAAAATCAAAATTAAACTAAAATTTAAAGAAAAAAGAACACTCACGAGGAAAGTGGAACATCGTTAATTTGCGGAGTTTGAAAGGTTCTCGGTGTTGATTTATTTTTTGGCAGAGAATGATTATTTGCTGTGTACGGTTGGGTTCTTGGTCGATATTCTCCTTCTATTTTGGGCAATATGTTTCTAGTCTAAATAAATTATGATTCATTAAAATTTTGTACTTTGGATTGGTATTTGCATAAAATTAACTGAAACACTACTTGTAAGTGATTTATAGTTGACGGTGTAATGCCTAATGGAAGATCGATATGACTTTGCTTAATTTGAGGATAATGATCTATAGGATTGCTGTCAGCATCCGGGCGGCTAAGCTGAGCTTGTACATTAACTTTAGTGTGCTCGGGATCAGCCACTAAAACGCTGACCTTCTTTGACTCATAAACAACCTGTTAATGGTTTTTATATTATATTTAAATGTATTTAAAATTATGAATTAAAAGTATATCAAATTCAATAAATAACTATTATTAAGTTAGCATCTTTTAGAATAATATTCATATTAATTGATATTTTTGATACAACTTTTGTTATTCAAGTATTTAATTGAAAGAAAAAAAATTCAACTAAAAGATTTATCTAAGATAATATCTCAATCAAAATCAAACTAAAAAGTTCAAAGTTCAATCTGAACAGAAACTTGGAACAACGCCATATAAGATTTTAGTTTAATTTCATTGTACAAAAGACATTAACGTATTCACGTCTATTTCTTCGATTTTGTCCAAACTTTTACAAAATTAAGAATTTGTCTATTTTCATTTTAATTTAACAATTTAATTGAATTAATGCTATTGTTCTACCTGATTCGGTATAACTTTTAGATTTCCACTTGGAGTTGCTTGAAAGGGAAAAGTTTTTTTTTCATTTTCTTGAAAAGTTGAACTTTCATTATCACCTGTATGCATTTTCATATGCTGCATTAAAAAGTCAATGTCTGTACTAAGATTTTGAGAATTGATATGTGCTTTTTCGGGGCTATAAAATAAATTTTGTAAATTGCATTTGTTAGTTTCATATGTATATATTTTATAACAAACATTGATTATTTCGAAATATACTTTCAAAAGTAAAACACTTTCAATTATTAATTTCATTTAAAAAATTTAATTCGGTAAAAGATTTTCATTTCATTATCTCTATATAGTTGTTTATTTCTTTTTATGTTGTATAATCTTTTGAGCTGTGTAAATACTTATTCGATCCAATAATAATCTTCCCCAATTCAAGATTACTTTCAACTTTGGCTATATCTGATGCTTATAGTTAGCAACGCCCCTGACAGTTACCGAATTTCTAGTGCACTTGAATAAATGGGCCATTTTGCTATAAAAATTCTTCAACTGCTCAAAGTGATATTCTTTTCTTGAATGTAAGCTCGGGCAGCTGTACTTAACTCCACTTCTTGTCGATATTTCCTTTTATTTGTTTGTTTTGTCGAATCCTCGTACATCTTGATGAGATCTTCCACGGGTTTCAAAGACATCCCTCGAGGCTTTTTCAGTTTAGTTTTCCGATCGATTTCACTATCCACTGGTTGAAAAACTTGAATCACCTGGTTTGCGTGAAATATGTTTACATTCAAGGGTTTTACTTTTTTGTACATCGACCATTCTTTAGTGTTACATTTTTTTCAAGTTGAAAACTGAATTTCCTTTGCACTATCTTAATCGTTTTCATGTTAACAATTTAAACTCTCTTTTTTATTTCAGTAATGCAATATTAATTTTTCCTTGCATTTTAATGTGACTTTTCTTCTTTAAGTTTGCATGTTTATCTCACATTAACATCTTATAATAGAACATCGATATTGTACTGTTGCATATAATTTATTTTATTTTTTCTAAAATATCACTTTAACTTGAATTAGTAATTATTAAACTTAAATAATTAGTTTTTAAAGAATAGTTTAAACGTATATTAATTTCAACTAAATTGTAACATTTAAATGCTCTTGAATGCATTTATTATATAAATTACAGTTGCAATTTTAATTTCCTGTAATTTTGTTACAGATAAATAATTTACTTTGAAATTAATAACTGAATGCAATTTATTTCGAAATAATCAAATCTATTCTAATTTATGAGGTTATTAATATACATGAAGTACAACTATGTTCTTGAGTAACGTTTTAAAACTGAAAAATGATAATATTAAAAATGGTGAGAAGTCTTAGTGGAAAAATCTAAAGTATTCATTTATATCATTATAAAGTACATTAGAAAAGTTAGTCGTCAGAGTTAGTCATGAACATGAGTATTTCTAAATATACATCTAGTTCTGTAACTCTCTCATAATTACCAAAGTTTGAGGTTGGACTTGTCGCCGGACCCCTCGTGGCAAGAGTATTTTGTTTCAGTAAAAGTTACCTGGTGTTGAAAAGTAACAAGAGCACTTTAGCTATTCGACAAATGTTCCCGGATTCTGTAAACGTTCATCTAATTTTTTCGATCTTTTTATTGAATTTAATTTTAATTCTGAATCGAATATTTTGTAATAATTTTGTTTTTAATTTTTTTTTTAAATTTTGTAATAACATTTTTTAAAAGTTTTGTACCTGATATTTTTTTGGATAACTGCCCACGAAGAAATAAATTTTTAATTAGTAGATTTTCTAAATTGGGACTCAGAACATGGTTTAAGTTTTTATTTGGTAAATATTTAAAATTAAAGAAGGTTAAAAAAGATTAAACTTTTTTTGCATTGAAAATTAAAAAGAAATGTATGAAAATGCATTTGAAGATGAGATTTAAAAATCAGTAATTGAATTTTCGACCACTTACTTACGTAATTTAGGTGAACTATATTTGCTTGTCGGATTGAAAATACTTAAATTTGATTTGAAATGGTTTGGATGACCATTCTTACGTTTTACCACTGATGCATTTAGTGTCCTGTTGGTTCACAATTAAGTTTTAATTCAAATATCAGGATAATGTGATTCTTACAGCATGTTTTTAGTTAAGTTTGGTGTAAAATTAAAAAGTTTTTAATTCAATAAATATGTTAATTGATTACTTTGAAATTTTGGGGCTCAATTCAGGAGATTGATTTGATTCGTCAGCGCTAGATTCCGATGATTCGTATTCTATCTGTCCTTAACAAACAATAACATTTTATTTTCAGGTTAAATTAATAAAATAAAAAAAAATAGTAAGTTAAAATAGTGTTTACACGTATTGAAATACATTTATTAGCTTTTGATTATTATTTTTTCGTTGATTTATATTGTGAAAAGAAATTGTTGTACACTTACGTCATGGCGTTTTGAACCTCTTCGCATGATATGTGTTGTTTTATTATTTGTCAATTTACTTTTCCACTTTTCTCACAAACGAAGTATTTCAAAGTCATCGTAAAGATGATAAAAAATCAGATAATACTTAATAAACAATTTGCATTATACTTTGAAACAAGTGGAATATTTGTAAAAGTAAGCTGTATGCTTGTCAAAAAAGACTAAGAAATCAAACAATTGATGGTTGATTGTCAAAGAATGTTTATATGTGTCCAAATTTATTGTTCGAATTCTAAAAGTTTTCTTTTTTTTGCTATATAGATGAAATTCAAGGAAATGTAATTACATTTCAAGTGTAAATTAATTTTTTTGTTCTCCACTAATTTTGAAAGATATGATACTCGTCAAAAATATTATTTTTTGTCGACGCCCAGTGTAATTTACACTTGAAATAATAATTCTGCAGCCTTTCTCATTACGTGCATTTCCAAATAAACATCCTTCAAAAAGACGAGAAGATTAAAAGAAATGCACAGAGAAGAATTCAAATCTTTTTCTCTCGCCCAAACATTTTATAATACATTTTCAGACGAGACCACTTTCATTCCGAAACTTGGTGTGCAACTTATACTATAAATACACCTGAAAAAAAGAACTTACATTTGCATCACTTAAATTTCAACTATATATACACAACTCGGAATTAAATTTGTTCGCAAGAAAAATACATCCCCAAAATGAATTGAATTCCGAAGCAGTTTTATTTGGTATTATTAAAAGTGTTTTAAATTAAAAAAAAAAGTTGATAATGAAAAAAACCGATGATTATTTATCGAATTTTTTAGTTGCAACTCAGATTGAATTAGCATAAACTGAGTTAGCAGAAATCGCAATGATATTTGTCGAGCGATAAATATTTAACGGGGTGATTTTAAAGTTGGCAGAGTATAAATAGAAGACGTCTTTCGACAGGGAAAGGGTGCTCATAACGCTGTGGCATTCGGCGAGAAAGAGGGACGGCATTGGTGCTGGCAAGCTGCATTGGGCTGCATCGATCGCTTCGACGTCCTGGTGACCTCGACCCAATGCCATCCTCCTCTACTCTCACCGCACCCTTATTACGGGGCCGCGTTCTTCCCTATTCAGCGGGGTCAGTTATCATCTCTGTCAAAACACATTTAGCAACAATTTTGTGAGCTCTTTTTGCTTCATAATAAATAATACAGATTATCACAATGAAATGGACCTTTTTTCGGGGCCAACGGTACTTTAGATATGGATCTAAAAATACGACGAGTGTGAGCTTTTTTATCAAATGACTTTTACCATTTCCAGCAGAAAAGAGTTAATTTTGGCTCTCTGTATTGACGTGGACAAAAAAGAACGTTTCATTGCAATAATGTCTATGTATGCGGATTGCGGATTAAAACTGTAATGTGTGCATTAAAAGTTATGGTTGCTTAGCCATTTTATGTATTAAAGGAAATGTTAAAATTCTGCTGGCATAAAGTTTAAAATATGGTTAGATCAATTTTAATATTTAGCCCGCTGCTAGATTTTAAATTTTCGTAAATGAAATTTTTTTAAATTTTGCAAGGCTTTTATTTCTCGTGTATAATGGAAAATAATTGCACAAAATAACTGGTGTTGAATGAATTTAAATTTGTCAGTTTAAAAGAAATCATACAAAATTGCTCATGTGTCAAAAATTTAACCAAAAAAAAAAAAAAAACAAAAAAAAACAACAATAACAAAAAATGGACTTCGTTAAAATATTCTAATAAGAATAATTTATTTTGTATCATGTGTAAGCAATTGTACTGGGATTTTGAATTGTATTTATGGTTGAGAATGCAATTTTCTTTCCTTTTTTTGTTTCGATTCCCTTATGATGCTATGAGAATTGTGATGCAACGAAGTACTTTAGAGTAACTAAAAGTTGTTGATGCTAAATTTCCAATATCGAACCCCAGGGTACAAAGAGAAAGAAACTGCACTTGGAAAGCGTCCAGTTCAGTTGTTTGTTAATTTGTTATGCGGTATTGAGTGCAATGAACTGGCTCGTTGATTGCATTTGAATTATTAGTTGCAAGCAACGAGTCAATAGTAGTTAAGAAACTTTTGCATATTCTACATTTTAATCTAAACATTTAAAAACGTTTTCGTCACAGAAATTTATTATAAAATCATTTTTTATCATTAATTACTATTAAAACAATATCATCAACTTATTCAAAAAGAATTTTCATTCAAACGAAAAGTTTAAAATTCATTTGTCATTTTTCGTTCAGAATAAAAGTCTTTTGAGAAAGTTTTGAATAAAAGCAAAATATTTTCTCTCTCTCGCTATATATTAAATTTAATGAAAAAACAAAATGGGCCAAGATCATTGGTCATATTTAGCATGAATGCATGTCCATTATGAGTAATTTATTTTTCTTTCCTTTTCTTTCAAGCTTTTGTCATGTTGCACAAAAGCAAACAATAGTATAAAGGCGAAAAGAAGAAAGAACTGTGGTAGAATGAAACGATTGTTTGTTTAGTGCAGAAATATGGATGTTCGCAGTTACTTTTTCTACGATTTGTTTTCGTTAGCCAATAATTGTTTATTTCAGTAATTGCAGGTTTCATAATTAATACACGTTGTAAGTGTAAGAAATTAATAACCTTTTTTCTTCAAAATTACGCGTTTTAAATGAAACTATTTTTCTATAAAGTTAGAAATGTGGTTTTTCACATCTAAATTATAATTTTGCAATATTAAAAAGATGAATTTATTTGCAAAATAACTTGTATTGTAATTTTAATTATAACTACAAAAACATGCACCATTCTAAATATCACGAAAACTATTTAATTTATTTATTGCTTTTAGTGTGACATTTATAATGCATCTAGAGATGTCCTCTTGCGGAATTTCAGTCAAAATGCGGCGGAATACGACTTCAAGTACCGGGAGATTTGTTCGCACATACATTTATACTCAATCACACTCACATAAATATATACACACTCATATAAATATATATATTCACTCACACTCAGACAAACATACGGGTACAAAGCTCGAGCTCCAATTTTCACTTGGTGCATATTAAGTAGGTGAATGTAAATGGCAAATTGTTCAACATTAATTTTTATTTCTGCTTTTGTTACAAATTTGTTAACAAATCTACTATAATTAGTCTAAACTTTAATTTAAAATATCATTTAAAATAATAAAACTAATTCCTACCAAAACAAGTGTTTTATTTTACATGTTAAAAAAGGAAGAGAAAGTTTGTATAGTAAAAATTTAAAATAAAAAATGTATATTAATAAACTTTTTTTATAGTCAATATTGGTTAAAAGTAATACAATGAAAACATAAAAATCACTACAGCTATCTGTCGATTTTATCCACTTAAAATTTTAGCATTATGAATAAATCATTACTTCCGAAAATGTATTTCAGATGAAATGCATTTTATCGCTATTGAGTAATTAAGTAGTTCCTTCCCTTCATTCGCATAACTATCGACTTAATTAATGGGTAATCAAGGCCATACAGATTTCGCATCGTTCTAGAATGGGTGAAGAGAATTCTTAAAGGAAACAGGAAGATATAGCGGAACAGCGTTTTAACGGTTGACTGCTATTAACAGGGAATTGAAAACGTCTAGCTCAACGAAAATTCAATTCCAATTCAAGTTAAACACTCACGTACTGCAAAACCGATTTTAAATATCATACCTATTAAGCGCCGCTTTGTTTTTATTTGTAAGACAAATCAGAATTGTATTCGAGTGATGACTTGATTCTAATTAAATTGTGAAACGCGACGCAACAGCAACTGAAATTAAAGATTTGTTTGCATCTTCTTTATACACCGTGGATTTTGATTATAAATCGAAATTGATTAAATTACAATCCTCGCTGGTATTATTCAAAAGTTAGAAGTTCTTGTTTAAACTCAAAAGTTGAATTTAAATGTCTGTCGTGTCTTTGTTTCGATTATTTATCAAATAGGAAAAAGTTCTTTTTTTCTTGTTTTCAGTTTTTTTTCCTTTTATAAAAGAGGTATGAGCCATTTTCATAAATTTTATGTGAACAGACTGGAAACAATAAATATGACAAAAGTTAAAACTGAAATTATTTGATGGCAAGAAGTTTTAAATGGATTTTAAAACCTGAAGATGTTTTGAAATTAATTACATTTGGGTTAAATTATTTTTTTATTTTCATTTATCGGTGATAAATATTGTAAAGGCACCTTAAAAGGAATAATTTTACTTCGAAGAAATCAAAATTGAAAAGTTTAATGGAAATTACTTCTCTGAGTGGAGTAAATTTTCGTTTTGTTTAAATAAAAAAAGTTTATTTTCACTGAAAAGTTTTAATTTGTTCACTCGATAGTATAAAGGTGTTTCAGTTTGTGAGCTGCGTAACAAATATAAAAAGCCAGTGAATTCAAAATAAAAAATAAATCAAATTGTATTTTAACACGCATGAAACTGAGTGTGATACTTTTTCCAATAAAACATGAAAGAAAAAAATATCAATTTCACTGAGTTTTAAAATATTTGTACACCATCGACCTATATTTTAAATAACCATTTTTTTATTAGCATTACCAACAAAAAAGGACTGACAGTGTAAAAATAAAATAACAAGAAACAAAATGAAAAAAAACGGAATAAACTTTATAAATTTGTGACGTTACTCTACGCTGTATGCTTTTTAATTAAAAAAGACATGTAATTATAATTAAAAAGAAAATAAAATAATAACTTTTTTGTTATAATTGACGGATTACAATTTGAAATGATTTTCCTTCTTGATTTACTGAAAAAAGTTGACGGAAATTTTTGAAAGTAAAATTAAAAGTCTGCTCTTAAAAGGTACATCATATGTCGAGAGGGAAATCGAATTTATAAGGGTGTCGGGTTTACTGGCTGATATAACAGGTTGATGGATAAGCAATATCCAAAGAACGAGATGGCTTCAGAATCATCCTTGACAAAATTGCATGCTTTTGATGCTCTTTTAACCCTCGTCCTTATTTGATGAGCATAATCCTCATGTGACGCGCGTCGCACTTATATACATACATATATATAGGTATACTTATACATGTACATATATTTTTTCTTTCATCGTTGTACATACATCTTGTAGCGGCAGATTTTTATTACTCACGACACTTCATAACGAAAACGTGTCGCACGATTTGTCAAATGACACTGAAAAAAATTTGTGGGAATAATGTGAAATGTTGTAAAAGTAGTTGGCAGTCTTCCCGGCTCAATCGTCTTGCTTTTATTCAAGAAACAATAATAATATAAAAATGGTGCACTAAGCTTGAACCGAGAACAAATTGGTACGTGCATAAAATGCCTTTGGATTTAGTTGTCCTTTGTTTTATCTATTTTTTGTTCAAAGTGTTCCAAAAAGTTGGCGTTGTTAGGGAAATCGTTTGTTTAGAGGATTACATTGAAATTTTATTCCCAGTAAAGTATGTGCTTTACTATCAATAAAAAGTTTTATTTCTATTTCAAGCAATATATTAAATTGTAAAATTTGTTACAACTAAATTGTGATGCATCCTAGAAATTTCACTTTGATAACAATAGCCCTTATAATTAGATTATAGCAAGTAAATATTTGGTGAACCGCTCTATTAATTTTATGATTACGATTTACATATCTGATTGCGGTTCACTATTGGTCGAATAATGACGAGCTAATGAACACTGTTAACGTAATTTATTAGGGAAAATGTTCATCGGAATATATGTTTGGGTGTCGTGAGCATCGATCTGCGCTATATTTAGAGGAGGCAGGAAATATTATAGTTTGGAACCAGGAACATTCGTTTAATCCAATTTAGTTTCAAGGGTTTGGGCGAAAATCGACGGCGTAAAGTGGAACCATGGTGTTCTTGAGAAAATTAATTATTGCAGCCCGGCATGCGGATTGCACGTCAGATCGGATAATTAAATTTTGCTCTTATTCACCGTCTTTCTCGGCTATTGTCTTACTTTTCGGTAAAAAGTAAAGGCATTATCTGGGACCGTACACGCGACAAGATTAGTAATTTTGTGCATGTTTCATGTTGAATTTCATTTTAACTTGCTCGCAAACTTTGCCTTTCACGCTCGATTTCGAATGCATTTTGCAAAACAAGAATCTAAATAATGGACCACCACTTATTTTCATGAATTTCAAATAAATAACAAAGTTAATTCGTTGAAAAAGAAAAATACGATAAATTACTGAACTCTTGTTTTATTTTTTAAAATTTTTTTCTTCTGTTTAATCACTTAAACGGTACAAAATTTCATTTGAGCAAATGGCAAATCGCACACTGAGCTATTTGTCATGACTGTTGACATTGTTCAAAGGACCCAGAAACATCAAGCCCAGCTAATTGTGTTATAAGACAGTTGGCTTGCTGATTATTTGTCGTGCAGAAATCGTCGTTACGTAAATACAACGGGAACGTACTGGTGCATGAATGGCAGCCCGTTATGTGGTCCAGATTAATTTAGTATTGGCCATTACCGCAGTTGCACATTCGCCAGGAATGACAACTCACGCTAGAAGCGATCTAACTACTCTGGGCAAGATGAATGACGTAGTTTTTGTGCTGTTATTGCACGACGTACATTTTGTATCTGTAATGTTCCTAGTAGAAAAGTTAATAGGGATAGAATGTGGATCTGATCAGGAAAACAGGTTACCACATCAGATTCAAATCAGGTATTCTTATGAATGTCTGGTATAGACTGTAACGCTTGGATTTGATGTGCTT
>JABFPM010005477.1:0-11206 GCA_022817325.1 Idris sp. 1 HC-2018 | reverse complement strand
ACAACAATAAAATAATTTAAAATATCACTAAAAATTAGAGAGCGATAGAGAATTTCTATTCGATATCACCTTAAGAAGTATGATCAGGACTGTCAATTTTGAAACTCAAATTCCTGTTGTCCTAAACTATTTAACTAAACAAACTAAAAAGCTTAATATTTTATTTCAATAAATACCGTAGAAGCGGGTGAAGCGGGACACTTACGTTTTCATTGCAACTATTGGTGTTAAAATAAAACTCGATCGTAAATTTATACAACTATTAAAAATTTTTTCAATGTAAGGTTCATTCTTTCAATTTGCTTTAAAATTAACACAAATAATATTAAGTATAGCTTAGAATATCAATTTGATTGAGAGTGAAAAAACCTGAAAATTTTTTGACAGAACTATAAAGCTTCATTTTTTTCCTATAAAGAAGATTGTATAAAAAAATTTGATCTATTTTTTCAAAAAAGTATATACTAATGATGAATTATTGTTAAATAAAACGTAACAAAAATTAATTCTCATAAATATATCATTAAAAATTAAAATTTTGTAAACATTTCTGAGATTATTTTGATTACTGAGAAAAACAAAATAGGCGATTGAATATAAATTTTTATTTATAATATACAATTTTGATAATGTTTTGCATACATAAAATTATTAAATGTTATTTATTAATTTAAAATTAAATTTAGTAAAATGATATTCCGAATGGTGATTTATACAAAACTTCCATACAATTAAATATTGTAAAATAATGTATATGTTCCACCCTTCAGTAAATTTTAATCAAAAATTAAAATTAAAATTATTAAAAAATAAAGCGTTTAACGAAAAAAAATTTATTTCTAATAAAATTAAGTAAAAAGAATTGCTCTAATTTTTGTGTGTTGGTAAAATAGCCAATATTTTAGAAGAAAATCAGTATTAAATCGAATATTTAACTAAGAAAGGTAGAAAAACATAGAGTACATTTTTTCTAACATACCGGAAATACGCAATGTTAATAAACAAGAAATTATTTGTAAACTTGAATTGAATAGAATAGACGACGACTGTTTTTACTTTACTGTAATGTTTGTTTCATAAAAATTATCATGTTTTTACTACATATTTATATAAATATATTGAATGAAAACATGAAAATAATACATTATTTCTAAAAAATGACTCAATTCATTCTAAATATATCATCCAGTCCCACTTTACCCAGAACCAGCGGGTGAAGCGGGATAGTGTTTATTGTTAAATAAAAAAGTTAATAACAACTATAATGATTTGAAATTAAGGCAAATTGTTCATAAGATATGAGAATAGTTATTTATAAAATATTATAAGTTTTCAACAACTTATTCACTATAATTTGATCAAACAAATTTCCCGCTTCACCTGCTTCTACGGTATTCTATATTCTTTAAACGATTGGAAACTACCAAAATTAACAAAATTGGAGGTGGAAAACACTATAATTACAACTAAGCATTATTTATAATGATTAGGGAAGATACTTGACCCTAGAACCGCATTGTGCCTAGAGCCATTTTAATTATAAAAAAACTGAAACAACTTTCACAAAAATATTTTTACTTATCGCGTATGAAAATATTTCCGATATTTCGTTCTAAATTTTATTGATTTTAATGTTACTTATATGAATTTATTTTAAAAAAAAACTGTTTTTGGTAATTAAAATAAAGTTTTTTTTTATTTCATTTAAATTAATATATTTTTTGAAATACGCTATAAAATGAGCAGATTTAAAGTAAAACTGAAAGTATATTAATTAACTATTATAATTGTGTACGTTGGATTAGAAATATTATTAAATATTAATTGTTATAATAATAATAAAAAAAGTCATGTGCTTGTGGCTAGAGCCACTCACTATAAAATTGTTTAATAATATTGATAATTTCAATTGATAAATTCAAATATCGGTTTTATTTTAAGAAATATTGAAAAATTATTTTAAATTGTCAAATTTAGATCTAAAGAAAAATTTTATTTAATTAATTTTACAGAAATGAAGGTTGTGATTGTTGCACTGTTTGATAATTGTTCAAAACTTAAAAACATGTGCTTTAATTATTATAAATTAATTGATTACTAATAAAAAACATTTCATCTATTCAATTTGTTAACGTTAACAAATTTTTGTTTATAAATAATTAATGAAATTCACAGTAGCTCTAGGCAAAGCCCAAAGCAGGTGCCTTGAGCCAATAAACACTTTTTTTAAAATAATTATTTTGTTAATTAAATTTAATGATTTTCCATAATAAAAAATAGTTTTAGATAGACAAATCTTAAAAGTTTATAGTACATATTTTGATTTTTGTCAAAATAATTATTTTCGTTAATAAAAAAATTCATTTTTAAAAAGTGGCTCTAGGCTCAAGCTTCTCCTCTATTAATAGTATTTTTAATCGAACTTTATAACAGAAGAAAAAAAAAACTTTTATTTTGAACTATAGTTAACCCAAACAATTAAGTTTAAGAATATGTGATGTGTTTTTGATAAAAGTTATTCAAGCTTTATTTCTGATAATGGCAAAATCACATGTATGCTGAAACGTTAAATAAACATGTTTTATTGAAATAAAAATGTTCTTTTGTTTGTTTAAAAATTCTGTCAAAATATATATTGATTAATAACTTTATTAAGTTGTAACTAACGATTATTTACAATTAATTTTAATTTTAAATGTATTTTTTTCTTAAATTACATCAATATTCAATATTATTTTCAAATAGAATTTTTTAATATTCCAATCAAAATTTGAATATTCCAAAATAAATAAACTCACAAAAAAGTATATTTTTATTTCAGAAAAGGCTATTGGGAGTACGAAATTGAGTATTAATTCGAATTTGGAAAAAATGGCTCCACCAAAGCACTACACAGCCAAGAACTTGGAGAAATTAAATGCAACGGCAAATACTACGCCTCTTCATTCAGCTGTTTACGACAGTGATGAAGAAAAAGTTCATTTTTTACTTCAAAGTGGTGCAGACATAAATGCTCTGAACAAACTCGGTTTTAGTCCTTTGCATAGGGCTATTTTTCTGGGACAGAAAATTATTGTCGAAAGTATGATAAATTCTGGTGCAGTCGTTTACTGCAGTATGAACTTAATCGATCGACTATTTATATTTTTCAATTCATTACGTCCCAAAGGGAAGACATGTGCTCTCATAATGATGGAGCAACTGATCAGACAGAAGGCGCTGAATTTATTGGACGACGAAATCTATTCCACATGCAAAAAAGATTTCATTAACCGTTCAGAAGAGCTGAAAAATGTGGAAGCTGTTTGTCAAGCAGAATGTGAGCAAATGAATAGTGAATTCATTTGCTCAACATATACTATAACTTTTTCGGATCTTTTGACGAAAAAGCTTCGTAAGGTCGCTGATCACTTGAAATTACAAGAAATTCAAGAACATTTAAGCAGAGTCAACTTGGATGCTAAATTCCCTCAATATTCGAAGATGCTGAAGAAAAGGATTGAGGAAGCTACACATCTGGAAAAGCAGCTGAATGGGGCTTATCAAACATTAAAATATATTTTCCCCAACAAGAATTTACCGGACATATTTGTAATCCAAACTTTCAAGTGTTTGGATGAAAAAGATATTGGAAATTTGGCAGTTCTAAATGCTTAACAGGTATGTATATTGAAACTATAAAATGGTTCAATTCTTTTTTAAAATGTACTTGGAATTTAAATAAAATTGAATTTTTACAGGAATTTTTCAAATCCAACTTGATAAAACATCGAATTTCCCCAGGGTCATTCATCTATTAGTTGCAGACATCGAGATGGCTGTTTAAGATTTTAAGACATCGAACAAATTTTATTTAAACAAGGACACATTGTACTTCATAAATTAACAATATTAGAAATTAAATAATAATTGAAGTTATCTACCATTAGAGTTTTGAGCAAAAACATGTTATAAGAAAAAATAAATAAATTTTATTTTGAGATAACTTAAATTGAATTTAATTTTTTGAAAACCGACAATTAAAAAAATAAAAGACTTTTTGTGGATTTTAAAAGTCAATTTATTTAAACATAGCGATGAAATGTTGACAGTATTTGTTGTTATTTTCAAGCCAAAGAATTCACACTTTTACGGATAAAAATCAATCCAGTAACTGAAAATTAATTTGTTCATCAGTACATTATATAAACTGGCGCAAATAAACAAATAAACACATAATAAAAATAAGACAAAATATTCCATAATCGAAAGATAAATATTATTAAACTTTTTTTTTATCTTTTTATAATTTGATATCATTTTTTACGTTGTATGTTATACAATTCTTGTTTATTTATTATTTTCATGATTTAAAGTGTGGATATTATTCTATTCGAAATCATTTAAACGTTTCTTTTACTTGTTTTTTAAATTTAATTTGCTTATTTCTTAGTTTGTTAGATGTAATCATCATTAATACACACCTATTATCCCGGCTGTTTGAAAAAAACATTACTGACATGCTACAAAATTTTTTTTGATTGTGGTACTGACTTAAACACCAACTTAAAAAGAAAAATACCTCTTCATTATGTTGCTGTAGCAGACAAGAAAATTTAAATTTCTCGCTCAAGCATGATACAGACTAATAACTGAGATTTTTACAATTGTGTCATGCTCTTCTTAATGATATAATAATTTAAATGAGTATCAGATTTCTTTGATATATTGGTAAATCATTTAATTAAAATGAAGCTGATAAATTTGTAAGATGACAAAATTCCCACTTGGAAATCAGCAGATATAGCGAAATCAAGCAATTTAAATAATGTTGAAAGAATTTGACAAGTAGACATTGAAAAAATGCGTAAATATTTGTAGAATGTTAAAATTTAATTAATGTTAATTTCAAATACATTTTTGCAGGATATCACAAAACGTTATTTAAAGTTGATACATTTATTATTCATGAATTTGTAAGTTTTAAGATAACTGACATTTGTCAGTTACACTACCCGACATAAGTTTTTGAAACTTTCATTAAAAGTATTATATATTCAAACTGCTGTAACTCAAGAACAAATTGATAAAATTATCTGCAATTAAGCATGGCAGTCAAGCATATTTCTCGCTTGAAGAATCTGAATAGATAACAAAATGACATTGCCCTGCACACTTATTAACGCACCCCTTTATAACCCTAGTGTAGCTATTAATTAAAAAAATATATAAATTGATACCAAAGTCTTGCCAGTTTAAAAATTGTTTAGGCTGAATAAACTCACTTTTATGTGTTAATTTTATGTTATCTGTTTTTATAGGTGTGCAAAAATATTTTTGGGTTTGTTTGGGTACGTACAAAAATACAAAAGTACGTTTTTAAACAATATAAGTTAGATATTAATTACATGACTTTACTTGATCTCTTAAAAGTAAGATATCCCAGAGACAAAATATCATATCAAGCTTTTTTTTCTAACTGAAGCTGAGACTCCAAATTTTAAGATTCTGCACCTCAAACTGGTCTGAAAAATTGCCTCCCGCACTGGCGAGACTTCAATTGCAACCTACTTTTTCAATAGATAGCTACACTTTGGAAAGGGCAAAGTAATTTTGAGGAATGTTTTGATGTCTGTTCCAACTTTTCAAGCAGAATGTATACTCGACCACAATGCTTAATTGCAAACATTTTTATCAGTTTGTCCCTGAGTTACACCAGTTTGAAAATATAACAATTTTGAATCGAGTGTCCGAAAAACTTAAGTCGGGTTGTGTATAATACATTTTTATTTTTTTTGTAAAAATATAATGAATACATTTTAAATGTGTAAGTACACCACATATTTAATTGTTGTTATTTTTATTTTATCCTTTGTAAAAAAGGAAATTTAGTTGAAATAAATAAAGCATTTATTTACAACTGTTACAATCTTAAGAAACAGCGCGAATAAAAGTATTTCTAACGAAATAAAAATTAAATTTATTTAACTTCGGCTTTAAATAACAATAATCATTTTAAAGCCATCCTCCACCTCGGGGCGATCTTGGAATTCTCGGACTTCTATTAAAGTTGTCCTGTTCTTTAGTTTCAGGCATCGTGGGAATCTGAGCTGTATCTTTTTTCGGTCGAGGACTTTCAGACCGTGGTCGAGATCTTAGAATGGCCACATCTAACTTTTCTCCACCTTTATTTATTATATATTTAGGTGATCTTTCGAAGTGTTTCTCATTACTTTGAGATAATTTCGGAATTTTTACTTCAGATGGACCACGACTACTTGTTCGCGACGGTATTCTTTCAGGTGATTTTTCAAGAACAGGAACAGGTTTCAAATAAGTTACAGATTTTGGTTCTTGTTGATTTTTTAATGGGGGTCCTGGGTGAGGATCTGTTTGAGGTTTAAATTGAGAAACAGGTTGATGTTTACGTCGAGGTTCAGGTTGAAGTTTATGTTGAAATTCAGATTGATCTTTGTGTTGAGGTTCAGGTCGAATTTTAGACTGAACTTCGCATTTCGGTTTAGATTGAGGTTCAGTTTGAGATTCAGAATGAGATTTAGACTCAGGTTTCAAATGAGATTTAAGCTGAGTTTTGCTATGACTTCCTACGTCAACATTGTTTTGAGATGTTTTTCTTTTGATTACCGCGTACTTTTGTAGATTTTTTAAGTTGGCATCTTGAGGAATGTTTTGTTTTTTCTCATCTACCAAGTCAAATTCCACAGAACTTTGTTGTTTATTTAACATTTGTTTTATCTGCAATTATTAAAAATTTCAAAATAATTATATTTTGAACTTCCTTATTAAATTAATATTTAATTTTTAATACAGTAATTACCTGCTGAAATGGAAGTCGTGTGAGATTTGGTGTATTTGAATATCTTTCAAATTCTTCATCCCAGAGAACAGGCAAAATGGTCGCGACCGGATCTAAATTTGGTAATTTTATTGGCGAAGTTGGCAAAGGACTTATTGCACACAATTTTTTGGCTTCTTCTATTGCAATTTTCAAACTCGCTTGCTGTTGAAGGGACGTTTTGGTATTGCTCTTTCCAATTTGCGAACTTTTGATCGCATCTTGAATCACCTACAAGAACAATTAATCAATATTAATACTAGAATTAACAGAAAATGTTTACCCCTAGACAAAGGTTTTTTTAAAATTTTGACATTAATATAGTTGTTGGCAGTTGTCAAAATTAATTTTTGACTCTATCATAGTATTTAGCAATCCTAAAAATATCAAGAATGTCCCTGAAAATTGAATTTTCAACATAAACAATTTTTTCCAAATTTAGACCCCGATTCAAAATCTTTATCCTTAGACTATATCTACTAAAGGTATACAATTTTACCAGCTTAATATATTGCAAAAATAACTTTTTTATGGTTTTAAAATTTAAATACATAATTATTGATAATTGAATAAATTATTTTAGATTCGAGTAACATGTTAAGATCATTTAATAAAAAAAAAAACATTGTTTAAAGTAATTTTATAACAATTTATTTAATAAAAAATGGGACAAATTTGTACCATCGGTATTTTTAAAAATACCTTAAAAGAATAATGGTCAAATAATTTTGAACAAATCTGTTGAAATTTTAAATTTTTATGAAGATTTCAATTTAAAAATGAGACAAATTTGTACCGTTGGTAGTTCTAGTGGTAAGACTTTTTTGAAAAACAATTTTATATTTCAAACAAAAATAAAATTAATGAATGATTTAAATTCACCTGGTTCCAGCGACGATCGGTAGATTGTAAAACAGCAAGCTTTGCAACTCTCTTCCATTTAGCAATCATATCTTCGTTCTGGGGAGCTTGTTGCAATTTTATTTCCTCCTGTTCTTTGTCAACTATTTCTTCTGGAGTAACCACTTGGAAGTTCTTGATAAGTCTTCGTTCCCAAGTTTTTAACTTTTTATCTAAAAAAGAAAAATATTTTAATATGTAAAAAATAAATATAACATGTTAAAAGAATGTTTTGTTCCGTAACTAAATTTACTCTTTTCTCTGGCGTCCTCCTCAGTGACGTCCATTCCATTTCTTTTGAAAATATCCAACAAAGCGCAGTGCCAAGAGGACAAGTCAGACTTGAGTTCTCGAATATCATCGTCAGTAGAGACATTATCTGCACGTGATTTGTTTACAACGTATCTCCAAGTTAAAGCTTTCATTACAGAACTGTACCTGATGGTTATCTGTTATTAATTTCATTTCAAATTTTAAAAACAAAATACATAAAAAGTAAGTCTCAAAAATGGTTACTTGTGATCTCTAGATCGTCTTCGCAAACTATCCCTTCTTTTCATAGGCTTCTTTTCATATCCACAAAGTCTAAGAAACAACTTTGGTGGGGGGAAAATGTTGAAAGGTACGGGCAACGTTCCTTTTTCTTCGAAATAATGCATCCACAATTTTGTCCTTGCAAACTTCCACTCAGTGTCCGAATGTTCCTATTACAAAATTTAAATTAAATTTTATTTTTTTCTTTATTTTATAATAAAAATAAATAATTTCACCTCAATTAGAGTATAGCTGTTACTCATCATAGCAATCAGAAGGTTTAGTAGAACGATCACATTGATCACAGAATATGAACCGAACATGAGAAGTCCCCAAAATCTCGTATACGATTTGATGCCTGAAACACAGGAAAATATTTTTAATAAATTAGTAAGTTTTAACCCATTAACGCCGAAGATTGCATAAATTTAAATACTTTTTCTAGCTTAATTTTCAATAACAAAACACATGTAGAAAAAAATCGCATTCATGTATTCTTATAGATTCAAGTGTGCTCTTTCAGAATCTGAAGAGAAAAAATGAGTTTTTTCTAAAGAAAATTCAAAATGGCGGCGTTTTATGTCAAAAAACGGTAAAAATTTGAACTTTTTTATTTTTCAAATGTGGTTTTCAGATGGAAAACGCACAAAAATTATATTTATTATTCAACTAAAAGTGCACATGGGAGTTGAACTTAAAAACTATGTAATAGAGCCTGGTAAAAAATTCGATTTTCTATTTCAAAATGGCGTCTAAATTAAAAAATTTAAGGATTTTTCTGTTTTTTTGTAATATCGCTAAATTTTCATTAGCTATTAGCGTAATTCATATTGAAAATAATGAGACTGGTATTTTGATGAGAAATAAAAGTAAAATTGACAAATTTAAATATGGCGGATTCAATATGGCGACCAAAAAAACGTGAAATTCACCAGTTTTTTAAAATTTGTGAATCAATTCATTCTTTTTTTACATTTTTATAGTTATAGACTTTAAAAAAAATATGTTTATGAAGTTAACATTATATTGTAAAAATTTTTTCTAAATTATAATAATTATTATATAAGGTTTACCAATTAATCAAAAGTTTTCAAAATATAAAATTTCATACAAATTTATACAATTTTAGCTAGATAAAATGCTACCAGATTTAACAAAAATCAGATTGTTTCAGCATTCGAATTGTATAAATAATTGTGACTGAACTCAATTTTTCTGTTGCATTTTTCAGGTTGTTTCAAGACAACAATTATTTAGTCTGAGACTGTCAGATCGTTGAACTAGGGCGTAACTTTAACTCTCACATATCACCTTAAAGGTATTTATCATAAAAGTATCCTCAATATATCCAAAACAGTATGGAGGCTTAAACTGCATTTATTCATAAGAGGGTATACAAGTTGTTTGTTACCGACATTTGTCAAAAAAATTAATAATAGATTTTATTCCATGTTTTCAAGAGTTCCTTGATGTTCTTTGTTACTGGGGGCACAATTTTGCGTTTTGTAATGCGAATTTTGTTTACTCTTTAGTTTAAATAACTTAAACTAAAATTTTTGTGAGGTTAATTGTCAAAAATTTGTCATTTAAGTTATTCAGGCGAATGAGTAAAGAAAAAATCAATCTCAAAACATAGAAATGTCCTTCCAAGACAATCACAATGAACACCGAGTAACTTCCCAAAGTTTAAAATAAATTGAATTATTAATTAAATTGAAAAATCCCTAAATCTGGGAGAAAACGACTTGTGCATCCTCTTAAGAAGACCAAAAATCGAGAATAATGAGGGGGATTAATTTTACTTCACTGAAAAGTATAAATGTCACCTACAAATCTTGAAATCATTATTATCAGTGCTGGGTAACTTATACAGTAACATACTGCACCTATAAACTAAGCACTTGAATTCGCTAAGCACACAAATGGCTTTGTCGAAACACTTGAATACTTGATCACGTCGATAACTGTGGTACCAACAAGATTGTGAAACTAGAAACTCCAGTTCATATAACGTAGTGAATATGGTATAAAAAACATGTACTTTACATGACAAAAGATTGAAACTTTTTTAAAACTGACTTTTTACAACAACAAAAATTCAATTTATGATTACGATATTATGACTAGTTGAATTAATAAATAAATATAATTAATTTAAGGGGACAGTTCGCCAAATGGCTATTGTCTATATTTATTATTGATTTAATGTAACTTATTATTTTCCGCATTCATTTGCATCAGTTTAACAAGAAATTTACCTGTATTGAAAAAATAACATCGAATAAATATTTTTTATTTGCATTTAATAGGCCAAATAAACGTCATTTTCAAAATGCTCCATATTTTTATTTTTCATTCGATTTTTAATTTTTTTAACTATAGCTAATGAAAAGACAAAAATGTTGTCTATATGGATTTTTTGATAAACTATTTCTTTAAAAAGTATAAAAGTGTGCTAAACTGTTAATTGAAAAAAAATCATCCTTATATATATTTGTTTCTGTTGCGAGATATCGGTTCATTATTCGATTGTTTGGTGCTGCCACCTTTCTGCGGGCAGGCGGATCTTGCGAGCCTGCGTGTCGCCTCTTTTTTTTCTTGTCGTTCAGTCTCGATCCATACGTTGTCATGTTCAATATGTGATAAACTATTATTGATTAAATAAATCGTTTTTATTTAAGTTCGGTTTCCGATTTCTTTTTTAAAACCATTCATCCTGCTAACAGGTTATTGTCCCAGAAGCGCGAACGTAAATTAACAAAGGAATCCACGGCAAATATTTTTTTTCCTTTTTGTGACACGTGTCGGGAAAAGTTAACCTTCAAAAAAATAATGATGAACGCGGCAAATGCGTCGAGGATTGAACTTCTCGGTAAATCAAATTACGACACGTGGGCAGTGCAGATGCAAGCAATACTTATCACACATGACCTGTGG
>JABFPM010005476.1:0-11210 GCA_022817325.1 Idris sp. 1 HC-2018 | reverse complement strand
AATGTTAAATCAATCATGTATTTCGTAGCAAACATGAGATCATGTGTAACCAGGAACTTGGTATTCTAGAACATATTTTCGTATCTTTTAAAAAGTAATGAAAAATTTTGCACTGAATTTTTATGCGTCCGCAATTTGTTGAATGGAATTAATGTGTGGCCTAGTTTTATACATTTTTTTAAATTAGCAAGTAAAACACTTTTATTTTTGAATCAAGCTAAAAACCAAAAGTAATGTTGGCAACGATTTTTTCTCATATTTTTGTTAACTAATAACTTTGGAGCAATAAAAAATGTTGTTACAAACATAAGTAAAATTGTATTGTATAAGTGGCTGATAATAATACAATTTAATAAGGCTGCATAAGTGTTTGCTTTATCTGACCGAGTTTACGACGCGTAATCAGAGGCACCCATTGATTCGTAACATTTCCGTTCTAGGCTTCCGGTCCACGAACCGCACCATTTCCGTTCGCTAGCCCTGCCTACAGATCTGACTAGTATACATTGTATCTTTATTGTCCGCGTCCGGCATTAACTAATTGTGGTTTAATTGTCACATTTAGTACTAAAATAGTTTCCAGAAAACAAAAAAGAAAACAAATAATACACAATTTGTTTGTATTAAAATACGTTAAAAAAATTATCAAATTAAATAAATAATAAAAAATGAATAAAAATTCTGTGTTGATAAATCAAAAAATGTTAACGTAAAACTATTTCTAATTTTTTTGTTTTAGTTTTTAATATTTTCTTTATTCTATATTGTTTTTTATTTTTGATAATCTAAAATTTTGTCATATTTATTATTACACATGTGTGTGTGTATGTGCCACTTTAAAGCTGTATTGTTTGTAAATTAGCAAAAATCCAATTACACTCTCGATAATGCAATTGAAATCTACATCAAACTGTACTTTTAAATGCAAAAATGATTTTAAATACAAAAGTTATTTAGATAATAAATGCATATTAATTTAACAAGTAATCTTTGTTAGTTTTGTTTGGACAATCAAGGTTTTGTTTGTCCAATTATAAACTTCACTGATGTGTTATTAAATATTTACGTTGCTCTTTAATTGAAATAAAATTTATTTCATTTCACTTATTGGATTTCAATTAATGTTTTTTTAACAACAATACAAGAATGTTTATCGTTTGTATACATTATTTTGTTTGTACAGTTGCTTTACACTTGATCCATTCAATAATTTGCGCTTCTAAATCCTGTAAAAGGTTGTAATACTCATAATTAAAAAAATTATTCCCGGTATTGTAAAATATATTTGCGTGGTAGATTTCGCAGAAGTTATCACAACATTTTCTCATTCATTTCTAGCAAAATTTCTCATTTAAAACGTATTCTCTTGGCGCACATTAATTTTCATTTAAAATAGCTAAAAGTTAAAAGTGTTGAACGTGACGCTGAACCGAGGATTCATATTACAGGTCTTTATTGTGCTGCAAAGTGCACAGAACGTTAGTTGGCATTGATAACTGTAACGTGTCGACAACACTAAAGGGTTTTCTATTACACAAATTCAGGATTACTCATTTTTAAAATCATAAAACGAAGAAAGTTTGACCAAAAAAACCTATCGTGTAAGGATTCAAGCTAACAAATGCACAAACGGCATGACAGCGTTTTCGTCAAGTGGCAGACATTTTGAATGAAAGTTTGTGAGCAAAAAATGGAGAGAAAGTTTAGGAAACACGTGAGGATATTCAAATGAAAACAATCTACCGGACGAATAAAATGTCAGGCACAAATAAATTAAAAATGGGCAGCGCTTGCCATTATGGTGTCTACAATATCTATGACGTAGCCAACTCTTACTTGGCCGCTTTGCGCACGAAAACTCAACCTTTAAATGTACCGCGACCATGTCCACCATCGCCAATTCATATTCAAAATCCTCGTAAGTGCTTCTTATTTTCACTTTCATTTTTATTTTAATTTACTTTTGAAAATATCATATTTAATTATAATACCTTTTTGATAACACGTATTTCAGTCACGTATACTAAAATCAACGTACAAATGTAAAATTTCTTTATAACTAATGTTTTGAATAACATAAAATTCAATGTAGTAGAAGTTTAATTTGATTACAAAGTCCTTGAGAGTTAATGCAAAAATTGCTTCAAGCAGAAAAGTTTTTGCGAGAAATGTTTTACTGAATTGTCTTTATCTTTTAAATAAAAATAGGAAGTGTTAAAATAATTAGGAATTTAGTTACATGTAATAAAAATGGTCCAACTATTACAACTAACACCACTTCACGTTACAATTTCGTTAAAATTCCGTTGAAATAAAAAATATATACGATACTTCGGTGTAGTAGACTTGACCACAATTATTCTCACATTTTACAACGTTTTAACATTCCGACACTCGAAAAGAGAAAATTAATTACTAGTGAGAGAAATTTGAACAATATTACATTGATATTTGAATAGATTAAAAGTATATAATTTAAAATGTTTATTAAATGTTTTGCTATGAAAACATCGCTTGAAGTAATGTGCAAAAATTATCTTAATTATCAAAATTACAGAAAGACTTTTTTAATTTTAGAATTTGTTTTATTTCGTAAATTGCAATGCTTCAAACTAATTATTAAACAAACCAATATATAATACTAACGTTGAACTTTAGAAAAACTATTGTTTTAAAAATCATTTAACTCATAATTCTCAATAAAAAAATTAAATGTTGTAAAAACTTTTTACAAACTATGATAGAGTAAAATAATAAAGTAATTTATTTACGCGGTTTCATAACTATGAATAAAAAATAATTGAGAATTCATCATTTATTAAGTACATAATTAAAGTTGTGGTAAAATCTTAATTATAATTTTATACATTAAATAGATATAAAATTATAACCAAAGTTTATATAAAAGTGATATGTAAAATACAATTTTTAAAAACATATTCGATGATAAAATAAAGCTATAGAATTTTAACGACCCATGCACACGGTCCATTTGTAGTGAATTTACAAAAATAAATCTCCTTTGCAGGAAACATGTTTAAATATAAAGTGCATCAATTTTGTACAAGAATAATGAAATACATATAAATATTTTTTTATTCGTATTTGAAAACTGGCACAGAATATCAAGTTATTTTTCTCTTTCATGTGTTACTATTATATACATAATAGTCTTGTTTTATTCGATGAATTATATTTTTATATAAACATGTGGAAAAGTTTGAATCGATTTTTCAGCAGATAAATCATAATACCATATCTGAAAAAGTACTTTTAATTTCGTTAAATATAGTAATTTAAATTTACTATACAATTAAAATTTAGAATCAAGTTATTTATTAAATAAATGAAATCAAAATATAAATGTTAACTATGAATTTCATAATTAATACCAATAATTATAAAAAAATTAATTTCGTCTACAAATTGTACAAATTAAAAAATTGAAAAATGTATACATTCAAAAACCTCTTTAAAAATTGTTGTGCGGATATGTGTTCAACCGTGTGCAATTTTCAACTACCAACACTTGTTTTATAACTTTCCGATCGAAGTAGTTATATTGAAGATGGATAATTCTTTTATTCAACACAAAAAATATACAAAAAGTATCAACGAATGATTATTCTTTCATATTTATTATGATTTTTTTCGCAATTTCTCTTCTATTTTTTATTTGCTTAAATTTGTACCAATTGATAACCGAATGAACTCCATATTTTCATCATTCAAATAAAGCACAATTTTAACAATTTCATTTTTTTTTTATAATATAGAGCAATAATTATTTTTTTTTCTTTTTTTAATTGGTCAGAATTAGCTGCAAAAATTTAAAATTTCCATTATACATAAGCATTAGGTATCCGTATAGTTCTTCATTTTAAAAATGCAAAATATCCAATTTAGAAAATAAATATTAATTATTAAAAAATATGTTTTTAATAAAAAAATCTATTACTACAAAATATATTTTAACGTTAAAAATATTAATTGTAATAATTAATAACATTTTAACAGATTTTAGACTACCCAGATTGAAACTGGAAAAAAATTTTACCAATATTTCGTTGAAGTTTAAATAACTCGACGAAAATCGTAAATTTAAAGAGCTGTACAAAATGAAACGAAAACCATAAATATAGTGCACAAGTCTTTCACTTCGGTGTTAAAAAAGTTAATTAAAAAATTACAGACGTAATTTTTATTTGCTGTTCCTGTGAACGTGGCAAGTTAAATTCTGTACATCCTCGAAAAATTTAGCCTTAATTTTTTTTGTTCTGATTCAGTAGCCGGTTTGCAAAAAAAAGCTCGAAAAACATGGTCAGCGAAGCGACGGGATGGCGTGTCTGTTTTGATTTATAAGAATTCGCCACGAACCTCTAACCTACACTCCTAAGTCTGCCCTTACGTCCAGATCGCTCTAAATCGCACGCCCATACCTATCCGCGTGAATAATAGGTAGATATTCGCCTTTCTCTTATTCTTCCCGCTGAGCCTTCTCGCAATTTTCTCCACTATTTGGTAAGCACGCATCGCTTTTTCAATTTTTGAAAATTGATTTCGGTGATTTTTATCTCACTGTTGTGTAATTTTTTATTATCTGCAAAATAGTTTTAACTCATATTCCACTTTCTGACAATCTGCTTTTCGGAGTAAATTTTGTACTCATACTGTCACGTGGTCTGTAATGTTACAGATTTCAGCAAAGTAAGAGTTTAAATGCTTTAAAATAAAAAAAAAACCTTTATTAAATTTCAATTTATTTTTATTTTAAATAAAAAATACAAAATAGCGTGTAGTGCATAATAAATAATATGAGTACAAATTTGCGATAAAAAATCTTGTTAATTAACTACAAAGTTTTTTTTTTTTTTTAAAAATGTTACTGGAATTTATACACAAAGTCACGTGAGAAACTAACTTTAATCATGACACATTTGTGCCAGGCTATTTTTACAGCTGATTATTATGCAAATAAAAAATTTCTCGTTACGAATGTAAGGTGACATTAAGAATAGAAACCACAATTTGTTGTCAATCTCGAAGAGTTCGACAAATTGGAGTTTCATGGTGTTATTAAACACATGAACATTGTCCGATTAACGACGTGACTGATTTGGTGATTGCCTTTATCTTAATTGAAACAGCGAAGGAGTCATTTCAACCAAGTCGTAAAGCATCTCACTTTGATTGTAGAAACAATGCCTCGTTAACTTTACAATAAGCAATTCGCTGTCCAGTTTCCCTTTCTGTGTCTGCATTCTTTGTAATCTTTCAAGTACAATTGTAATTTTCTATCTCAGCAACTAGCTTATTCTCGAAAGAAAATAAACGTTGCTTAAAATTCGCAAGACTTTTTTGATTTTAACGAGGAATTTGTTTCGCAAAATTGAAAAATTCGCGAAAATAAAAAATAACTTTAAAATTTAATCGATATTATTTATGTTACGTGAAAAGTACAAAAAAGATTAAAACAAAAACACGTCAAAGACACGCTTGAATCGTGACGAAATAGAATTTTCATAATTAGCATTAATGGATATGCGAATGCACGTAACAAACAGATAACTCTGACAGTCGTGTATTTTTATATATATTGTTTCGAGGACGTAGAAATATTTGAATATATGAAAACTGACAATAACTGGAAATTAAAAAGTCACGATAAAAATGTTGGCTTTATGAGAAATGCAATTTTTTTTTTCATGCATTTAATGAAAAAATCAGAGTTTGACTGACCGAAAGATCGTTTGTTTCAAGTTGAAATGAACTTTTGTGAACTCAGCATAATATGCAAGTTAAGAAAACAGGGCACGCTCGGTTCATTGTTTTTTTCTCGTTTTTCCTTTCGCAAAGTGTGGTCTTCCTAAAACGTACTTTCTTATGCCACGACCATCAGAAGCACTTCACATTTATCTCGTCCTTTTTGTCCTCATTTTTGCTCTTCGACGGTCCTTTATCCCAAATTCAGGCAATTGTTTTACAACCAAAAATATATATTTATTTGTTATACTTTCCGCTGGAAAATTGCTTAGAGATATAACATATGAACTAGATAAAGGCCAAAAGAACTGAATAAGTTATTGAACAAAGTGTGTTATGTAAATGTTTGAATTTGTTTTTAGGAAATGATTGAAGTTCGTTTGTTCAAAAAAAGTGCCAGAGAAAAAACTAATATTTCTTTTTTAACTTATCTACAATTCATTCCGATGAATGGAATGGAATATTTTTAAATTTCTCAAGTCAAAAGTAAGAAAAAAATTATAAAATATTTATAAAGTATGAAATGATTAATTTATTACATTTTTCATCAAAAGTTAAACCATTTTATTCAGTTATTCATTATAAACCATCGGATATTTGTTAGCATAATTTGTAATAAATTTTTGTACAAACATTTAAAAAAGAATTCTTTACATATTTTGCATTCAATAATTTTTGTTACATGAAAAACTTGATTTATACAAAAAATTATCAGCTAAAAATTATTATTTAGAACAAAATCTTATAAAAGTGAATTGAATTTTAATATCCCTAAAACTACTATAATTTTTTTAATTATCTGAAATTCCCTTTTAATATTATTTTAATTGATTTGATATTATTTATTTCGTCTATATTAGAACAAAAATATTGTTTAAAGTTGAGAGAAAGGAAAGAGAAAAAAATTATGAAATCCAGTAGTGAATCATTATCCTCTGTAATCCGTCAAAACGTAATCTCGTGCGAGTGAGGAGGTCAAAGTTGGTAACCAGGCGAAGCATTCTTTGGAGATGCGGGCGTATGTTTCATGTTTGTTTGACCTAATTGTCTGGTTGCAGCAGGGCCACACTCTTTCTGTTGTGGCGGATTTCCTTCGCAAGCGGTTTCACGTCGCAAAAACTAAGAGCTTGAGATTGAAAAAAAGTGATTGAAAGCTGGTTGGAGAGTTCGCTTTGCACGAAAATGATAAGTCCGTTCGATCGGTTAGCAGCAACACTTGGATTAATTGAGGCATGCCTTGGTGTCTTCATGCTCGATTAAACCCCGGTCGATTTGGTCGGGCCGACTTTTGGATCGTAAGTTATCGCGGTCCAACGAATTTTGGCAGCGAGGACACTTTGCTTAGCGCCAAACTTTTTCGTATTTATGACATTGGACGATGGTACATTCAGGAGAGAGTAAAATGCGTATATACGACAGGGCATAACTCAGGGCAATAAATTTCACTCGGTGGAATTAACTTATTCAATCTCGGCACGGCCTTAAGGGACGTCGCGAGCAGGCCCCTCGTTAATTTTCGCGAAAGCTCTTTAATTTTCGCAAAGGCTTTAACAAGTTTCTCGGTACCGCGGAAGCGGAGATGCACGCGCCGCTTTAAGCTATTGTTTCGCGATGCTTTATAAATCACGATTAGTTTATAAATACGAAGGGTGGTCGACCCAGGCTAATAAACTCGGGGCTGCCCGAGTATACCTTAGGGTGCGCCGTAATTATTCTTTTCTTTCTTTTCAACCTTTAAAGGTTACGAGGCAATGAGTGTTACGAAAAATGGGCCAAACGTTTTGTCGATTAACAAACTAGACATATTTTTCATCAAATGCTTTTCTTCTTATCAGCCATTATTTATGGTTTACGGTTCAGTGATTTGTTGTTAATAGTAACACTTTCGTTCCGGTAGAGTTCTTTGGGGGTTATTTATCAGCAGTGTTGCATTGATTTATCATTCAAAATATTAATGCACAAACATTTGCAAATTTGCAAACTAATTTTTCCGCAACTTAAAATCTTAGTTCAAAAATTTGATAAATTCAATTGTGTTTATATTATTTGCACAAATATAATAAGTTTATTATTTCACAAAATTTATTCACATCAAAACATTTAATTGTAACATTTAAAAGAATTTTTTATTACAAGATTTTTAGCGTTAAATCTCTTCAAGATAAAAAAGAATGTAAAATATATTTAAAAATGGTATTAATGTCTCAATTAAGTGGATAAAAAAGTAACGAAAGGTGAAAAAAGTTGAAAAAGCATTTGAAAGTTTAAAGTTTGAAATGTAATAATTCATTTAAACAGAGTGAAAAAATAGCTGAAAAATAAAAATAAATGTTTAAATAGTGTTGTAAAACACTGTTACGTTCTACGCTTATATTAAACTTCAGCTTAAGCCAATGCTAATGAATTCTTCACAAAAAATATTTTAACATTAACACTTTCAAGTAACATTAATAATACTGAACAAAGAACAACTAAAGAACAGCAAGCAGTGTTTGATTAATGACAAGATAGCTTTTAAGTAAAATACAATGCATAATTTTCTTTTTGCAAACTTACAAACATAATTCATGAATTAAAATTTTTTTCCTTCTTTCTCCAAGAATGTATTTTCCAAAATTAGTTGATGAAACGTAATTCCATTACAAAATGCTTTGAAAACAATTGCCATTACTTCGTTGAAGTAATCTTATTAAACTACAATCATCATTGAGCTTGAAAATACCAATTATAGTAAATTATTACTTCATTAGACTTGGTATTAAAAAAACGAGTTAAGACAATTGAATTAATTAAAAACAAAATTAAAGAAAATACATAAACGGTGTGACGGGTTATTTGTATTTGTAGAGTTAGCTTTAGTTAAGTTTATCCTTAAAGTTGAGATATCCAATTGTGCAATTTGAAGATGAAGATCCTGAAGCAGCGAAAATAACGGTTGTCATAGGTAGGTCAACGTTTTATCCCTTAATGTGAGATGTAACGAGACACGAAGGAAAAGGCAGAGGCGACGATGCTGCCGTTCTTGTTCAAGAAATTAGAGAGTTGCCCGAGTGTGCAACAGTGAGAAGCGTAAGAGGCAAAATGAGATTCTGGATGGGGCATATCCAGAGAGGATTAAATGGCAAAATATCACTCAGACCGAGGCTTCGTGCAAGCTCTGGCATTCTTGGTAGAACGATGGCTCGTACGTGATCGAAATATTCTTTTACATAAAGCCGTCGGTTGCTTGCCTGCACTCCAACCGTCGACCCCGAAAAAATTTCATTTCTCAGAAATTTCTTAACTCGAGACTGCGCAATCTCAAAACTCGCTCTCTTCATCAAATTTTTCATTCTGTCATATAACTCCGTGGAAAAAAAATCTCCCCCATGGTTATACACTACAGTGTTTCACTTCTTTTGAATATCTGTGTTGTAACTTTTATATATGTATATATATTCTTAAATACTCAGAAAAAAAAGAAAGAAATTATTCAAAATTTGAAGGTACAAAAAAAAGTTTTGCAACATTTGCATAATGAGTCTATTCATTTTTAAACTTTTTATCATTCCCCGAAAAGTCAAGTGTTGACATTACTCCAGCGTCAGCGCACCTTGTGTACATTACGGAAAATTATGTGACTGGATTTATAATTTTCTGAAATTATGTCCAAAATTTGCATTATAATTAAGTGTTTGCGCAGGTGATATTTGTTCTAATGTTCTTATTCGAATACATTATTGCTGATGGATTATTTTGAAAAGCAGAATGGCATCGCACAATGAGAATGTCGAAAAATGAATATATATATATATATATCATTTCGATAATGGTACGTAAAATGCATAATACCTCCGAATACAGGAAAATTACATTTAAACAAAGACATAAATTTGTAAACGACGGCAAAATAAATAGCATTCATAATCGTGGATAATAACTCGTGGGATGCAAATAAGCAATATATCCCGATTTGTTGACGAAAGAGATTAGATGATTTATATTTGTGCAGTTGAAAGCTCATAATCTGGAGCGTGCCTTAATGTAGCCGGTGCCTTAATGCTTTTTGCAGCATCTTCCTGACCAAGCTGCTGCTAGCTTCGCCATTTCATTACCAGCTTGCTTTCGTCTTAATTGTGAATTTAGCGCGTCGCGTTATTCTTCAAGGCTCGGCTCGTTAACGCTGAAAATGCGTCGGATGCGCGAGGAAATGAGATTTCAGCAGCGAAAACCACGAAACGAACAAATACTCGGTGAAGGGGAATAAGAAGGACGAGAGAAAGAGCTCTGGCCTTAATGAAATCCGAAGCAAGATACATTCGAGGAAAAATGCGGCCACCTCACGCGCACAAGAGCACCAAAACTTTACTTTACCTCGGCTCTTCTCAAAGCCAGGCAAGAAATATGATGCACATCATATATCATATAATCGATCATTTTAACAATTCGCCATAAACTTTGTGCTTAGCTTTCGGATAATTGAAAATAAGTTCAATGCTGTCGCCAATTTATTATAGTGTTATTAAAAACTTTTCTGCAAATTAATCAATCAAAAGCGTTCAAAAAAAGAACCCTTCAAACACTTGATTTTTTTTCATAGTTAAAATTTACTTTAGACAAATAATGAAATGAAAAAAAAATACTTTTTTGGTAATTAATCAAATTTTTTATTCGAATTTTTAACATGCATATTCTGATTTGTTCAATTATTTCAAAAAGTAATTCAGTTTACATTAAAATCCACTTAACTCTTGCAGAACATGTGAATGAAACTTTTGAAAAATAATAATATATTACATTTGTACGTTATGAATTTTTTGGATCTACATGTGTATTTAGGGTATTAGTATAATCATATAAAGTGTTGATAATCAATAATTACTAGCCGATTATTTGTCCACATGAGAAAATAACAGTTTTAAGGATCACAGTTTGTTTTTAAATTGAAAATTAAGAAAAAGAAGTAGAATGTTGTACAGCTTGAAATCAAAAACAACAATTTTAATGATGCTAAAATTGCGGGAGAATTGAATATAACGCATTGGATTGTGAACAACAGTGCTTCGGCTGATTGCTCTTGCGCAATTTCTAGCGATCAAGCGAGGGCAAATGGGCGAAGCGGAAAACCTTCGGAGATGGTAACATTACTGTAACGACCATAACGCTCGTAGATTCTGAAACGTGATCTTCATATAGAAGATTGTCGTATGCTTCTTCTACTTCATTGGATCGTAAATTCGCAAAAGTTGTGCACATAATTTGCCGTCTCTGGGCATTGTTTACAGGACTCTGCAAATAGCATATCAAATCATCTCGCGGCAGATAAGAAATAGCCACTGGTCAGAGGAGAAAATATGAAAGCAATTGCTTCCGCGCGGTCCTTTTTCTCACTTTATTTTCAATAACAGAATTGAAACTCGGTTAGTTGATGTGCTTTTGCTCCTGTACGTATCGATTTTATGGCAAAC
>JABFPM010005475.1:0-11216 GCA_022817325.1 Idris sp. 1 HC-2018 | reverse complement strand
TTTTAAAAATATAAATATAATATTTATCAACGTAAAAATTGAAAAATATTGCTTCCGTGACTTTAGACTTGATATATCGCCTTAATTGTCTTCCTTCAATCCAATGTATTTTGACACTTTTCTTATAAGTTTGTTATATTTAAGATATAAGTTTGTGGATTGATCAAGTGCTTTCACGTGTTAAATTGATTAGAAAGGGTCTTTGTTTTTTGAGCTGTGGACCACAGTTGAATGTGACATCAAGTTTGTTCAGACCGAAAAACCGAACAGTAAAGTTGTAGCTTCTAAATACCGGTGGCTAAATAAAAGATTAATGTAATATTAAAATTAGATTGTTCAGAGTTTCTATTATTTAACCCCATAGTCTTAACTTTTTATTTTTGAACTAAATCAAAATTTTTTTTTATTTAGCTTGCAAAAATATTCTTGTAAAATTTACTTTGTAAATTTTATGCAAAAGTTACTTCTTAAATTAATGTTAAATTTTGTTACAAAATGTATTCATAATTTCATAATAACTCTAAAGGATATGCTACAAATAATTTAGAAGAAGCGCTTTGAAATGAAGCGTGTAATTATCGAGTATGTTGAGAATAAATACGTTATGTATGATATTTAAGTTAGCTACTTTTTTAATTTAAACTTATGGTCTTATTTCGTGTCTTTAAATCAGTCTCACAACTTTTCGTAAGCGTGAGTACTTCCAATTAGAAATGCGACTTCATGAATTTTGATTAAATTCTTTTTAGAACAATTTTTCAGTAAACAAGGATTTCAAATACTATATTACGATAAGAAAATTTAATTTTTAATTATTGAATATCTTTACGTTGATTAAAAAAAATTAAATTATATTTTTGTTCGTGTAAAGTTTTATTAATTAATACGAAAAATTATTTATTATGAATTACAATTAATTAATCTTTTGAGTTTACATAAGGATTGTATAAATCAAGAAATTAAAGAACAGATTTAAATATTTACCGAGAAAAAGAGTTTCAAAAAACAGTAGTACGAACATCATTTGAGTAAATATTAGAGAATGCTTTGGTAGCATTGAATGGACGAACAAACTTTGATTCGATCTACTTAAGTAGTAACTTGCTTTGTCTCAAATATAAAAAGAAATAAGCTATAATGAGTTGAAATAACATTTTTTTGAAATTTATTTAACAACTTTTTTTAATTAATTGTAAATTTATGTTACAATTTTTATTTATCCTGGTTTTGTTTTTATTACTACTTTCAATTAAAATAGTTTTGTTTGTTTTATTATTTGTGTATTATATTTTGAGATACTTTTTTAACTTTATGAAAATATTTGCTTTTTAAATTAAAATTTTGCAAAAACAATTTTCGTTCGTTGCATAAAAAAGATTTTAAATGCTAATTTAAAATATTAATTCTTTTCACTAAAATATATATTTCGTACATTAAATAATAAATACTAGCATTATACAATATTCATTTTCATTTTAATAATAGAGGAATCGTATGACGACTTATTTTTCTGCTCAAACATTATAACGATATAGAATTGGAGTTTATTAAAATAAAGTGGAACTTTTTGTTTGAATCGATTCCATATAAAAGTAATTTTTAAACTGTATTGAATTTTACATTTTATTAATGTTAAAATAAATTCGAATGTAAAAGTCGTTAAATGTAGTTTAATGAAACATTATTACTTGTAATTTGACATTATGTTGTCGATTGAAGTTTCGGATCTGCATTTAAATTACTTTTACTTGAAATATTATCGTAGTACAAATTAAGGTAATTCATTATTTGGGGCGTTCCATGTCAAACGTGCCATTACCCAAAAAATTGTTTTGCTGTCAAATTCAAATTTAAAAAATTAATATTAATATGTAATAAAATTCAGATTTATTTTACATGCATTGAAAGCTTGTAAAATATAGAAGATACATTCATTTGTTTTTGTATTCATTAAGTTGGTGAAAATATGTAAATAAAAAAAGTAACAATTTTATCGTTTAATCCGACCGGACAAATTTTAAACTTACCTTAAAAAATTATTTGAATTTTTAACTACAACATACTTGATTTCGAGGATAGGACAATATTTCCTTAATAAAATACAACTTTTATTAGAATGTACAAAAATATTCTTGGTTATAAATAACATTCAGAAATCAAATTTTATTAACGAAATTTTGTCCCATCCCCAAAATCAAGTATGTTGTAGTAAAGATTTCAAATTGTTTCTTTTTTAATTACGTTTTCTCACCAACATAATAAATTTTGATAAAAAATCAACTTATTATAACTTATTCCTTATTTCAAGAGCTTTCAATTCATGTAAAATAAATCTAAATTTCATTACATATTAATATTAAATTTTTTAAATTTGAATTTGACAGCTAAACAAATATTTTGGGTAGTGGCACGTTTGACATAGAATGCCTCATATATATAACAATAATTTATTTTAATTAATTTACAATGTTATTATTCTCGTTCATTGAATTACTGAATATTTTTGTTGTAAAATCTTACTTCTTAAGGAAATTTTGCGAAATTCCTTTACGTGCATTTGTAAGAAATTTTTTTAAAATTAAATCTTAGCAAAATTTTAAGTAAAATTCTTACAAATTCATGCTAAAAAGTAAATTTTTCAAAATTAATTCCACAATATTGTTCTCACTTATATATAGATATTTTTAATACACAGTGCGTAACTGAAATAAAGTTATTAAAAGCTTTGCAGCAGGTTTCTGCAGTTTTACGGTGATATAAAATTCACATCAACTGAATAATGTCCCGAAAACAAAAACACATTAAAAGCAAATTAAGTCCCTTAATTCAAACAAATGGTTTTTGCTAGCCATACTTGGGGACTACGGGGCTCTGGCCAGTATATTACCGTGCTTTCATCTGTCATCATTAGTTCGCTGGCAAATGCGGTTTCTATGTTTTATTTAGTGGTTCGCGTGACCAGCGAAATTCGTTTCGCCGTCACGGCCAAATTAATTGATATATTCGCGGGGCTTTCTTAGTTTAATAAGAACCGAAAACTCCTCACTCCCTCCCTCCTCCCTTTCCAACTCTGGCATTCATTGTCAAACTGCTATGAATAAAAATTAACTCTATTTCCACTCTGTTTTTATTTATCCAGTTGTTTGTTCTAAACACAAATTTATTGCCAACGCTTGATAAAGTAATTTAATGTATTACTTTAGCAAACAATACAAATTCATGTTTTATTTTAATTTTACAAAATATTATTTTAAATCAGTAAAACAAACATCTTTATTAATTTATTAAAAATGTTAACTTTAATTAAAATCATTAAAAAAACTTTGATTAATTAATTAAAAAATTAAAGCATTCCAATTTTTTGTTGTTTACAAAAATTGTTTATAAATTAATAAAAGTGAAATATTCCATTATTGTATTGCGTGTGTTCGTGTCATAATTGCAAGTTGTAGTTGTGAATAGATTTGAAAGCGAAGTGTAATTTTGATGCAAATGCTATTATTGAATGAAAGAGTCGCACAAATCACGATCCCGGGGCAAAAATTTGCAGCATATTTGAAATTGGAGATGAAAACAGCGTTAAAAGAGTGATAAGGGGAAGGTGGGGGGTAAAACGGAAACATGATACGGCGAGCCGATAAGTATTGTCGACATATGCCATTAAATTTAATTACAAACTATCTAAATTATTGGTGAATGCCCGGAAGACCTGGTTCGCATGATTCAGAATCGAACTCAGTAGTCAATGCGATTACTCGGGCTTCGTTATATATGCACATATGTCCGCGCGACAAACGCGATTACTTCCTTTAATTCGTTTTGCTACTTGTAAAATAAGAGAACTTTTCAATTTTATATCAAGATCGATTGTCTCGCAACACCTAGAACAACTTTTGTTTCTTCCCTTTTATTTATTTTTCTTTCGAGTTTTGTTTAATAATGTAAATGAAAGGATGGCCTTTGGTAATGCGTTTTTCGAACTAGAAAAGCGAGAAAAAAAGAAAAGAAAATTTCAACTGTCTACCCTGATAAAGTTTTTAATGAAGATTTGGTTTTTTTATAAAATAAAATGGGGGTTCTTTTTTAAGTGAAAAAATTTCTTTAATTAAGAGATGATATATTTTTACAATTGAATAAATATATAAATGAAAATAATGTTTGCTGCTCGAGTGAATTATTTTATGATTGATTTTACATCTTTAATTGTACGTTTAATTAGTGCATAAATTGATACTCGACATCATTTTTCTTTAGTTATCACAAATCACAACATTATTTTATAATTTTGTTTTCTTTTTGTTAATTAATTAACTTTTTCTGTTGATTATTGCGTCCTTCTGCGCAGATACACTTTTCATTTGTTAATGAAACAAACAAACGACATAAAATAAATTCAACCGGGTAAACTGCGGAATGAAAATTCGTGTGTTATTTTAGCATGAATTTGTGTTATCGGTACTCGCGTTTCGTATGAAATGTTGTATCACAGTTTTAATAGGGTTTCAAAAAGTGTATTAAGAAAACGTGATGATAGAAAAAACAGAGCTAATAATTTAGTTTTTAGATTACAAATTAATAAAGATTTCCTTTTATTTAAAATGCAATAAATTTTATTTTATATGAGTAGAAAGTAAATGTTGCAATTTATTTGAGACGTGTACAATTAATTCAAGCATACTTATATCTTTCAACGACACTACATCATTTATATAAATAAAGTATGATAATAATAATAATAATAATACAGTACAATGTACTAACAGAACTAATTTTCTCCGTGATGTTACCTCTCACGGCGTTCAAGACAATTTTGACGTTAGCCGTCATTTTGCTGGCATATCTCAAATGCGGAAAAAATGAATAATAAAAGCCGTGGAAAAGTATTATATATAAAATGAATAACGTGAAAGACATATTTAATTTTAATTTAATAAACGTTAAAAATGTCTTAAAAATGTTAGAACAAATTTATTAACATTTCCTTTTTTTTCTCTTTTTTTAATAAAGATTAGTTTTGTATAATTTTAAATAATACAAGAAAATTTGATATATACAATTATTTTTGTTAACATTTTACAAAATCTGACGTAAAAGTAGCATTAAAAAGAAAGTGTGAGAAGCAAATAAAAATAACTTTCGTTTCAGTTTTTGAATTTACAAAAAGACACTTTTCAAAGTGAAAGACACTTATAAATTCTGAACATGATGTAACAAATAGTGATAAAAATAGTTCAAGTTTAATTGTAAAAATAAACTACTCAAGAATGCTACGATTATAAAAAATTTTTTTGATTCATTTGAAATCTAGTATTTCATTACAACTTAACACCTGAAAGAAGCTCACAACAAGCTTCAAAGTACTTTTCAAGGGTCGGCAAAGTTGGCAAAAGTTTAAATGAAGGTTTTTTTTTCTAAGTGGTTGATTATATATAAATTTCCTTCAGTAAATGATTAAAGTTTAGGGACATGAGTAGTTAATTAAATTTTATATTAAATAAACAGAATCCAGAAGCTGAATTTCAATCTCGGTTATTAAATAAACTAAATTATTTATTTTATTTTAATTGAATAGACAATTTTGTTTGTAAGATAATATTATCATTGTATTACAACGGTTAAAAGCCAGATTTCGTGCTATTTACCATGTAGAAAATTGCTCATAAAAGAAAAGAAATCTGACGACTTTTCGGGAACATTACAAGAAACGTGATTATTGAACTGCTCAGAAAGTTTCATTAAAAGACTGTTTCATCGTTTGACAAAGTTTTTGAAACGTTCGCCAAAATTATCTTCAATTAATATAAACCATTCCAAACTTGGGGTGCCTTGCATTTATTTCATTTATCAGTTCCAAAAGTTTTAATCATTTTAAATCAAATCTCACAAATACCCTATAATAATTTAAATTATCAATCTTTATTAAAACGTTTTTGCTTTTGGTTTTTTTAAATCCACTAGATTTATTTGCTTTTTTGTTAAAAAAATAAATGTGCAAAAAATATGTTTGTCAAGCTTAATTTAATCATTCAAATTCATTGCATTCCAAACGCAGCATTTTTTGAACACGTGATACGGTCTTCTTGGAAACATCAATTATAACAGGTGCAGTAATCTGATCAATGGCCCGAAAATCGTAAATTGGATGCTGCGAGATTTGATTAAAACGCATCTTTTTTTCGGCCACTTTTTAATTTGAAAGCCACGGTGTAAAGATATTTGCGAGTAGCCATTCATCGTAAAATTGTATTTGGGCGTAAACCGGTTTGTCGTACACGGATTCCTGTCACTTACGACTGCAAAGCACATGATGCATGAAATTAAGTGGTTCACTCGGCTAAATAGATGGCTGAAATGACAGTCTTGATTGTTTTGTCACTGAAACTTTATTTTCGAAATACTTCTTAATTTTGGGCAACAAAGTTGAAACTTTTTGTTTATTTTAAAAATGATTTTCGTTGGAAAATAAATATCAATGATGAAATTGTACAAAATTAATTAAATATAATTTTTTAACTTTAGATTTTTTTAAAAAGTTTCTCTGTGTTCAAAGAAAAATAGTTTTGAAAATTTGGCAATTACTTTTTTACCATAACAGTTCCTTAAAAATGTGTTAACTAGTGAAAAAATAACTGTTTTAGTTTTCTGGTGTGTGGAAGATCGTGTTTTGTAAAAAAGGTTGCACGTACACCTTGTAAGTAGCAGATAAGCCATTTCATTAAATATGATATAGGGTGCTCCAGATTCGGCTCAAATCCTCTCTCAGCGAGAAAGGCAAGACAAAAGTTTGTGCATGCAAACTTCGGTCCGATCGATATTCTTTGAGATATTCTTTGAGATAACTCTGAATCTGTTGTCCAGCAAAAAGGAATTCGAGAAATAAGAAAAAAAAGGGTAAAATTTCTAGTTACAGAAAAAAAGCATTAACAAATATTTTGATGTTTTACGATATTTTTAATCTAGCTTGGTCTATACATTTCTTTTAATAGTAAAAAAAAGTTTATTTTAAGAATTAAAAAGTGGAATTGAAAAAACACTGAAATGTGTAAATAAAGGATATAATCAAAGATTAATAGATGAGAATATAGATACAGTGTATTATACTGTTTCTATATATTGGATTTTATTTTAAGATGCTTTTTTCGAAAATAGTCTAATATAATGTACAAATTGTATCGAGTAAAATGTCAATAAAAAGATTTGCTCGCATCAATCCTTGATTGAAACGTAAACTTTTTTTGATTTCTACGTTTACGGCCAATATAAATGTAAATGGCGGCAAAGCTAAAAGAAAAATCTTGATATAAATTTTGTAAAATAGACACGATTGTTAATTTTTAATTTTAATTCATTAATAATAAAGACATTTTGTATTTAAATTGTTTCTACAAAAAAAAATAAATAAAATAAATGACTCATTTTTTTATTATAATACAAAACTTAATTAAAATTCATCAATATTATAGAGATGTTTGTTGACAAAATAAGATTACATTCAATCACTCAGAACGATTGAATAATTTATTCAAGATCATTTAGACATCAAAAAATACGTTTTTTAATAAAAAATCAATTTCTCAAAAACTTCCTCTTCGATTTCAAGTTTGATAGTTCAAAATACTCCTGAAATATAGTAGTTTGACAATTTAAAATATCATAATAGCTTTCGCGAAAGATTAGAAGTTACAGTCGTTTTAAATTTAATTTAAGATTATTAGAAATTGTGAAAAATAAGGCTTAATATAACTATATACTGTTTATAAACTACATGTTTTGAAACTTTTAATAAAAGATTCCGCATTTTTAACTAAAAAGTAGTTTTTTATGAGAGAGCATGGAACAAAATTCATGAACATTAAGGGGATTTGAAAAAATGGCATCTTCAAATTTTTAATGGGGCACCCAAAAAATGTTCAGTTTGTAAAAAATTATGAATTTTGAGATAAAGAAATGGTTAAATGACCGAATTTTAAGGATTCTACCGCCTAATCAATCTTTTGATGTTTGCGAATTTTGACCAAAAAATTGAATGAAACTATACAAAGTTAAAACCTTGTAAATTAATAAATATATAAAAGTTATTTGATATGTAATTTTTATAAAATAAAATAAAATGCGCGTATATCAGATTCATCTGTTTACTCTTTCGCGATGATTAGTATAGAAGTCAGTAATTCGTAACAATTCAGAAGATCAATCGGCCGATAGAATTCTTCCGGTCATTTAGCCATTTTTTACGAATTGAAAGTTTTTGGGTATTCCGTTGAAAATTTAAAAATAACATTTTTTTAAATTACCCTAATGTTCATAAATTTTGTTCCATGCCTGTAATGCCATCTGTTTAAAGAATATTTTTTAGTTAAAAATGCGAAACACTCAGAGAACTAGATATTCTAATCAAATATCTAAGATATTCAATTTGAAGATTGTTAAAATTATTTAACAATTTATTAATTTAATTTAACAATCTGTAAATTATGAAATCAATAAAGGTGAATTTAAAGTTCAATAAAAGCGTATAAAACGCGTACATTCTATCTGAGAGTAGTTATTAATCTAGCGAACTGAATCCGATTTGATCCTATTTTGAAAAAAAAACAAACAAACCAAAAGAAACTGTTAATATGTCTCATCAACATCAGTTTTACACAATTTTACAGCTTTAATAAAAAATCAAAGTTTTTTCTTGGTTTTTCCATTTTTTCTGAATTTTCATAAAAAATCTGAATTTTTAACTTATTATACATATAAAATATCATACAATTAAGCTAATAGTTTTCCGATCAAATTTTATAATTCGAAAAATATGACGTCATTTCTTCTGATTAAAATCAACTTACCCCATTCCAGTTAGTTAATTTGAGCGGTATAACGATTTAAAATTTCCATTTTACTATTCAAAAAATTATTAATATAAACATTAAACGAGAACCCGATTGAAAGTGTTGAAATTTGAATTATAGTTAAAATAGAACAAATCGGATAAAATTGGATTCAATTTGTTAGGAAGCATTATTTTTCACAATTTCTAATAAGTTTATATTAAAATTAAAATAACTGTAGCTTTAAATCTTTCGCAAAAGCCATTCTGAATTTTTAGTGTATTAAACTTGAAAATCGAAGAGGGAGTTTTTGAAAAATCGATTTATTTTATTAAAAATCGTACGTCTAAGTTAGCTTGAATACATTATTATTTAATCGTTCTGAGTAAATCTTATTTCGTTAACAAACATTTTTTTAATATATTGATGAATTTTAATTAAGTTTTGTATTTTTTTGCATTTTTCACATTGCAGATTTTCAATTTTAATACAACCAGAGTTTTGATTATTTAAATTGTAACTATGTAGTTATTGACTCGTGCACGTTGTTTTCGTCGTTTTACAATCAAAATGAAATGATGGAAATCATTTTTAGACAAAAAAAAAGGTTGATTTTTTTAAAACTAATTTGACATGGAATTGCCCATATGAGAGAATTGTTAATAAAATTTAACTTTTAATTAAAATTGTTATAACATATATACTATACAGATTAAAAATCTTGTTCACAAAGACAACTTACGTTGGTTCAAAAACAAAGACCAGTTATATAAATTAAAAGTAAAAAATGCATACAAACGTTTGTTAAAAATTAAATGAACAAACTGACTATGATTATTCAAATAAACTGCATTTTAGAAATTATTTAGTTTTTTTAAAAGCATACTAGATGAAATCCAAATATTGTTTCGATATTAAGAAGTAATAATAAATGAACAAATTCATTTAAACAAAAATAAGATACGCTATTTGCAGAAATATAATTTTAAGTGCCCAACTATAATGTAACGTATTTAATTATTATAAAATTTTAAAGTAATTTTACATAAATTTAAAAAACTATGTTCATTTTTGAGAATACATTTTTTTAACTTTTCTTACATTTTCATTTGCAAAAATAATTATTGTTTGAAAAATTGTTGGAAAAATGTAGAAAAAGTATTTGACTGCTTCAACCACGATAGATTAGTATCTTTTTGCTCTGGAACTTTTTTCGTTTTTTTTTGTATTTTGAAACAGCGTGTGAATTTCTCCAGCCCAGCTCAACGCTACATAAATTACTCGACATGTTATATGAAACAGCTTAACACTGCTAGGACATTACAAGGGCGCATCCAAGGTATATACAAAATTAATTAATGCTTAGTTTCATAATGTTCTCATAATTTCTATCCCATAACACCCGTAATGTCACACAGTTCTGGGTTAAAAAATAAAAGAAAAAAAATATTAAAGTTTGCAACGGCGTGAACGAAAAATGTTTTCTACAGAGACATCAGTGATTTGTTCGTGCGCTACATTTTATGTCCAACAAGTAAATTATACAATCTTTATTGCTGAAAATAAAGTCAAGGAAATGAAGACTGTTATCCCTTGGTTTTCCGTCAGTTCATTATTAAATATAAGGTGGTAGAAAAAGTTGTTCTTTTTTATATCTGTAGAATGAAAAGTTCCCCCGTTTTTGTATTCGTAAATTTCAATTCTATTCCGGAGAAAAATTTTGTTGATCAAAGTTTTTTAACTGTGATGTATTTTCGGGGTGATACATTGGTGCAACAATAAGGGCAAACTATTTTTTTATCCTAATTTCAAACTAAACTCATTTTGCCAAGTAATCATTGAAAAATAGTTAATTAAAATAATTTATAACAAATATTAAAATTGTACTGAACAAAATTAATAAATGAAATGCTTATGTACATTTATTATTTAGTTTTTCTTTTGAGCATTTAAATGAGTTATTTTCTATGATGTTGAAATTTGAAATTAAATTTTTTTAAATTGCTTTCTCAGCAGTTTTCTTTTTATAACTATATATTATGTTTCGTTACTAAATTTGAATTGAAATTAATGTTATTTTATTAATGTTACAAAATTATTTATAATTAAATTATTATTTATATTTAAATTTACTGTTCTTAAATAGTATTTCTTGTTTTAAATTGAACATTTTTTTTCAATAAAATTGGTTTTATAATTAAAGAACAAATTTATTATAATTCTAATTATAATATTCTATGAGACAAATTCATATAACAAGTGTAGTTCACAATGTCGAAGAAATAGTTTATAATATACAACATAATTAATTAAACAACTCGATTCAAAGTTCTAATAAATGTTAACTTATGTAATATATATTTAGACAGTTTAATGCATATTTACATTTGAAATTAC
>JABFPM010005474.1:0-11216 GCA_022817325.1 Idris sp. 1 HC-2018 | reverse complement strand
GTAATTTGTAATATTTTTATAATTCCATTGAATAATAATTTTAATTGTTATATTATGTTATTAATTAATAGCGTAATTAATATTGTAAATAAAATGTTATCGTTAAAGCATAATTATTAATAATATTTATATTTAGTATATTTAAAATGCCTTATAACAGTACCATTTGCAATATGATATTTAGAAATGTTCTGACACTTTTAAATAATAGGTTTAATTTATAAAAATTCAATCAGCTTTTTAAAGTTCATTATGCTTTTTTCAACAAAGTTAATCTAATATGGTTCGATGTACGCAAACTTTTACAAAATATTTAATATTTATGATTTGGGTAGTTTTCATAAAAAGTTGATATGCTGACAATAATTGTTTATAATAAAATGTGCATGAAATTAAAGTTTAAAAATTGGATTTCAAAGATAAATCTGTCAAGTTACACATTCTTATTATGGTATCGTCGAATGATAGAATTTTTGAAACTTAATAACTCAAAGACTTTATTTCAGACGACTGAAACGGAAATTCGCACATTTTATTGAAATATAATACTTTACAAGTTATCTAGAAGACATTAGTAACTAAGCTCTAACTTACTTCTCGAAATAGTAAAAATTACAAAATAACATTTCAATTTCTTAGATTCTAAAATGTCGAGAGTCAAATTTCTATCGACTTTAACACAATTTAATCAAACCGTACATGTTACACACAAATACCTTTTTTTTGTGTTTTGATTAAATAAATGTTTGTATACTCTCGAATAACTTGTGAAAAATCTTATCTGACTGGAAATTGAAAAATTCTGTATTAGCTGTCTGAAAAATACATTTAAAATATCTGAAATGTTACTGGTAAATTTAAAATCATTGTTCTTTTCTGAACATTGATTATGATTCTACATTCTTTTGCAATTTTTTCTTTGAAACAATTAAACATGACATAAATTATTTAATTTTACAATTTTTAAATTTTCAATAAAATAATATTTAAATTGCAAAATTTGTGAAATAAATTCTTCAACACTATATAAATAAAACTATATTCTGAACATTTCTGACCATATTTCTTATGGTACAAGTTATGTTGAATAGTTTTTGAAAAATAAAATTTATAGTTATATCTAACATTTTAATTAAATTTCTTATATATATTTAAAAAAAGAATAAATATCACATTTATGAGATCGCGACCGAGGAGCTATTAAACATTTGACAGCCATCAGTTAATACTACAACAGATTCCACGCTTCAAATGGAAAAATTTAAAGTTTTGCTACTAAAAAAACCATTCCTTTAATTGCAAAACACATGCTTTTCTTACTCTACTTCTTTAACTTCTGTCTATTTTTTCTTTTCCTACCTCTGGTTTTATTTTATTTCTCAACTCTGTATTCCTCTTCCATCCCACTTTTTTTTTTAGATCAATCACTTGTCCTAAAATCTTTAGAACTTTCCCAAATCAAAATCTTGTATATGTATAAAATTAGCCTATATAGTATATACATTGCTTCGACTATATGTTTTAACAATCTACGGTAAGAATGCATGTTTTAAATGTCCACTAAACAAAGGACAAGTTAAACTGAATGATTATACAAAAGACTCCAAAGTTAGCCAATTTTAAAGCTTGTTTTATATATTTTCAACTAATTTGTCCTATTCATCTTGTCCTACGCCAAACACTATTCGCTTTTCCTTGCACGGAAAAAAACCGTGAGTTTATTCAAGTTTTCATGTACAAAATGTTTTATATTTATATAATTAATAGTAAATTTCTTGAAAGCAAGTTCTTAAAATTCTACATATATTTATGAAATGAAATCCTATTTATGAATATGTACATTATATTAGCACACCTAATACTTGTTAATGGATGTCTTTGCGTTCTTACATTTCCGTGATTTCTCGAGTTAAAATGAAATTATTAATGATGTTTCAATAGAAATAATTATAATTGTGCTCCTAATCACCGCAAATTATAAAAATAATTTATAGATAAAATTTTAATAAATAAAATACGACATTAATTGATGAAACTAGTGAATGAAATGAGACGCGAGTATTTATGTGAATTGCCATACATATATTACATAATTTGCACGGTGTAACAAACACTTTGGACAATTTTCGAAAGCATGACGCTTACTACGTTTCCCTACGTGGTGATCAAAGGCACTGATTTACAAACTAACCGCAAGCCTAACGCCAACTTTGAGTAATCTCTTTTTAAATCATGTTCAATAAATAATAATTTATGTTTATTTGTTTACATCATGTTTTTGTTTGTTTGATTTATTTATGTAGAAAATTCATTTTGTCATAATTGCATGTCTTCCAACTTTCATCTCTGATTTAATTTCGATATTCTGCAAGTATAAGAGTGCGTATTGTACGTATTATAAACGCGATAATGTAAATTATTTTTAAGTTTTGTTCCCTTTTTTCATAAAATTTTATTGACCAGTTTTCAAGATGCTTACTTTATGTACAAAACCAGGAATGTCGATACCATTGAAATGTCGATAGCTTTTATTTAACATTTAAATTTTGGTACTGATGTCGAAAAAACATCCTATTGATGTTAGGATCAGTATCAATAGATTGGATTATTGTTTTTTTTAAATTGAAAAAGATTTGTGAAAATATTTTATGACTAAATATACAAATTGCATTCAAACTGAATGATCAGTCATTTTATAAAATGAACAATGAGCAGTCAAATTATATAACCATGATACATTATACATGTTGACTGCACATATTATAAAATTACTTTGAAGAGTTAATATTTAAGTAATTCAATTTTTGCATAATTTCTTAAAACTTTTAAGATTCCTATCAAATAATTTAATAATAATTGAGGGGGTTAAAAGCAAAACGCGTAAAATCCATTCTGATGTATTATGGAGAAAGTTACAAAAAACATGTTGGTAACTAAATTTTAGATAAGAGACAGAAAGCCCCATTATAAAAACTAAAAATTTTTAGTTTAATGTTGGCTATTTAAGCATTTGTAGTCTTTTAATCGAACAGGAAATTTCATTATCTGCATAAGTTTATTATTGAAATATTTTTTTAAAAAATGGATTTTACGCGTTTTGCTTTTAATTACTACAATTATCTTATGAAATGTAAAAGTTATTAAAGTATCATAATTATCTGTTATTTTATAGAATGGTCGTTTATACAGTTTGACTGTAACATATGTACAGAGTTTTCATTAAGTGAGGAGTTAATTATTTACTTCCATTATTGTCGATCGTGACATTATTTATTCAGCATATTTTTTGTATTAAATTTTACTGACTAAAACTACATACGGTCTCTGTCAATCACTTCACCTAAGTTTTTTAAATTAATATATTTTTTTAACATATTTCCTCTGCATTGAATCCTCGTTTTACTATTTTTGCAGAAAAAATGAGTCAACTGCATTAAAAAATACTTTATTATATTTCTTTTAGATTATATATTGTTTCATCGTATGAAGTTATATATTTCAAACGTATTGTGTTCAAATTAAATTTAAATTGTAAATTAGTTTTATCTGTAAAAATTGGCATCGGTTTTTTATATATTCAAATCATTTATCACTACAATAATGTACCGGCTTTTTGTCTATTTTCCGGGCGGCCTGTTTCAATCTTAGTTCCTCAGTTGATCTTAGTGCAAAATGTAATAATATTATGGTTTGATATTGGGATTGGCTACAGAGACCTAGGGGCTGTGTACGTGCTTAAAAATAAAGAACAAAATACTCGTGTTTAATTTGTAGAAAAAAACACCATAAAATTCTCAAGTTTATACACGCAAAATTGCGATTTTTTTAATTTTTATACCGTAAGATAATATGAATATCCTTTAAAAAGTTTAAGGAGATTCACATTAATATTCCACATACAGTAAAGAATGAATGGATCATTTCTACACTAAGTTTTATTCAAAATATCAACTTCAAAGTCACATAATTTTACGGTTATTCCAACAAATGCTTCTGAAACTTTTTTCAACTTATCTGAATATTTGAAAAGCAATTCATGACATTTTTTAAAAATACTGATATGGTTTACGACGTCCTTATTGTAAACCAAGCAGAAAATATAAGTTGATCCATTCTTTCTCTCGGTCATATTGAAAAACGAATCGATCAGAGAATTCGAGTCTTTGATGTTTCTCAGAAGGGTTTGTAAAATGACATATTGTAACAAGTAATTCGATATTAAGTTGCAAAACTTGATATAAATTTGTTGTCATTGATTTTCAGAAATTATAGATACATTATTAATTTAAAGGTTTTGCAAAATAATAATTAAGAAAAATTTTTAATTTACGAAATTAGTATTGAAACAAGAAAACATTAATGTAGGAATACTTTAGACATTATCTTTCACTGAAAGTGATTGTTTTCAAACTGATCACTCAATAATTCATTTACTCATCTTATATGATGCATCTCGAATCGTTTTCATGTAAACGTGGGAAGATTGCACTTGTCTCCGATTAAAATTTATTGAAGGGCGGGTACTATTAAAAAATGTATGTACGTTTGTGAGGTAAGAAAAGAAAATTTTGTGTCTGACAGGATGACTTTATTAATATAAAAGTTAACCCAGTTTGAACAATTTTTTTAACCTTCTTGATATCAATTTTTGAATGAGATATTAATTTGAAATCTAAATATACCACAATTTCAAAAGCTGCTCAGAAATAAAAATTATATTTCTATTTTACTTTACTCAACATTTAATTTCGTTTCGAAATTTGTAGTTCAAGATAAAAACTTTAAGAAAATTCAATTTTAAGTCTCAATGAGAAATTTAATTGTGAAACTATACTACGTTCCCTGATAACCAGCATTTATGCAAAATTTATAAAAACAAATTTTTAGTAAAGTTTGCATAAAAATTACATAAAGTTTGCACATATCGTAGACTGTTTTTTGTTTATAAAATGAGAGGAGTTTTTTCATTTGTTCTCATATAGAGTTAGTTCAAAATATAATTTATTTAAAATGTGTACTAATTAATATGAAATTTAAAAAAAAATACTGGATACATTTTTTGAAAGAAAAATCTTCATCTTACTACGTATACATTTCTCATGTCTCACAAAATCCAAGAAAATTTATCCTTTTGCTTAAATCGAGTATTTTTATATTATTCAAATAAAATTTGCTTAAATGCTGCACAAGATTTGATTAAATTTATTTGTGTAAGATTCACATGAAGTTTTCATGAAATCGGATTAAATTTTGTATAAAACGAGGTCTTAATAAATTGTTCATATTTACATAAATTTTTTATCAGTTTTGCACAAATTTTAAAACTTGGCTAGGTCTTAGGATTAGGACGTATGCAATTCATTTTATAATAACTTTTTAAACTAGTTCAGAATAAAGAAAAAGTAAGATACATTATTTGAAAAATATTATTCTCAAGTTAATTTAGGTAGATTTCTTTTTAGAATCATTAGATATAAAAAAATGTATTTAAATTTTTCTGAGAAATTAATGAAAAAAATTCAACGATGACAATTATTCATTAAAATATTTATAATACAGCTGTGAGTAAGTCAAAAAAATTAAAATAATATCTGTAGAAAAAATTCATAATATTCATTGAGATATAATCGAATAAAGTGATTACTGTACTTATAATATGTATATAATGTAACTGTTTTGAAAATTGTTCAGATCAGTCAAAACAAAAATTTAATTTCAATAAATGCTGCATTATGTATACATCACTTTTCATTTTAATATTCTATCTTTCAACAGCGACAATATGATTCGTTGAAAATTTTTATTTTAATGAACAGCGACTAATGAGGCATTATTTTTCATTATCAATTTTATATTTAATTCTGACTCTACTTTGTGTTCAGTATGAGGCGTTTTCAAACCTGTGATTAAACGAAGTCTTTGTTACACCCTGTCAACCCTATTGCTGCATGAACAGTGACATTGTAACAGAGAGTTCCAATTTTTTCATTTTATAATACATTTTAAAGAGAAAAACTGATTATGACTAATAAAAAATAAAGGACTGATTTTCCAAATTGGTTGAAACAAGTTTTAATGAGTTTTTATTTTATTAATTAAAGTTTTATTCAGTCATAGAGTCCATGCAGTAGTGGATATGATGTAAAAAATGAAGTACGTTTGTGAGATAGATATAAAACTTAATTTTATAGAATTAGGAGCTTTTCATAACATTGTACCTGATAGTTTAATTTTAGTCTGAATATTGACATAAAATCATACTAAATATTGTGCTATATTCAAAAGTGTATTCAAAATAAATTAAGACGATGTCAAATAAAGTAGCAAGTTTAAAAATGGCGCTGAATTAGCTTGATGTTTTTTAAACTTGCAGAAAATTTTGATTAAAAAAATATGACATGCAGAAAAATTAATTAATGAAAATTTCAATTAATTAACTCAAATGATTAAAAAATTTTAACACAATTTTTGAGAATGGATTTTATTGCATATCTACTATTTTTCAATAACATAAAATTGTAGTAAATTTCAATTCTAAATTATGATTGAACAAGAGTATTGAAAATAGTAAAATATAAATACAAAAACAAGCAATACTTTTTTATTAATTTGCTCTATCAAAAAAAAATTAGATTAAATCACAGAAAATTTAATGAAAAATCAACCATACTTGACGTCCTCTTAACTAAATTAATAGTTTTGTATATATTGAGACATAGAAAATACATAAAATTGCTCTATAATGTCGTTTAGCATATGAGTTTGAAAATATAATTATTGATAATATGAATAATAATAACCTATCACATGTTATATAAATATTATTTAAATATGGCCAGCTTTATATAAGAGACTTTATTATCTGAAGATATATGAAAGTGAAACGATGGGCAAGTTATACTTCTTATGTATGTTACACATAATAATTAGTTTAATAATTTATATATAAAATTTTTGCTTCAAACCAAAACGAATTGCAACGCAAATTCCGTATCAAAAATTGTCGCTTTAATTCAAAGCAATTATTTTGTATAACTGTTTTCAAAGTGTACCTTTAAAAAAAACCACGTTTCATCTTTCAAATGCATATAGGATATGTAATTTATACTTTCATAAGTTTTTCATCGCGCAAGTAATACACAATGGAATTACTTGATTTATGATTCTTATAATTCAAGAACAATTGATATCGATAAGAGAGACGATTTTTAAAATCGATGAACTAAGACTTTCACTATGTTATTACAACTGAACGTTCCTAATTATAAATATTTCAAACTCATTGCGTTCTATTAGTGATTATAAAAATATCACGTATAATAATGATGTTTAAACCAAAATAATAATCATCGATAATCATTGTAAAATTAAGAAATGCATGACTAATTAAACGAAGAAATTTGTTTTCATTCAATGGTATTAAGAAAAAAAAAGAAAAAAGCTCAATAAATGCATTAGTATAGAAACTATGTCCTATTCTTTATGTAAAAATAAATCTGCTTATGCCCTCTTTGATTATAAATTCACTTTAATTGATGAAAAACAAATAAACACAAAATTCCTTAAAAACACTATTAAGCAAAGTAATTAAAAAATATTGCTAAAAACATTTAAAAATATGACAAAAATTAATTTATCTAAAAATGAAGTTTAAATCAATGTAAAATTTTAAACTCTAAAATTAACTAAATAAAGTGCTTCTGTAAAGCCTTGTTGTTCTATGTTCATTTTTTACTAAAGCGAAATATTAAATCAATGAAAAATCACTGATTTGCGTAGGAATTTAATTTTTAATCTAGCTTAAGTTAGGTGAAGCATATAATAGAGTAACAAAAAAAATTTGTATGACTTTAAAATTTTTTACTGCGTAACTTTAAAGAACCTAATTTTTTGTAGGTCACTGGGTCATTGATATTGTACATAATAATCAGCGATACATAAATTTCGTGCAAAATTAATTGGAAAATTTATTCAAATGTAGAACTGCTTTTACTTCAAATTTTTATGAATTTAATTTATTATTTTATGTAAATTTCACACAAATAAATTGACACAGATCTTTTACATTTTCAGAATTAAAAACTAGAATATGATAAGGGGACAAAAAAATTTTCATTTAGTTGTCCAAAGTTATTTGCAAAAAATTCGAAGTTTGTATAAATTTCGTATAAATATTTGCATATATTTTATGTAAAAAGCGGTCTTAGATTTGTGCAAACTTTGTTCATATTTTATGCAAACTTTATGTAAAATCTGTTTGCATACATTTTGCATAAATGCTGGTTATTAGGACATAGTTCAAAATGAATCTGTTTTCACTCGGTAATATTCAGTGTTCTCGTATTAGCTGCATTGAGACTGGATTATTTTATAATTTAACAAAAATTTTAAAATAGTTTATCTAAAAAATATATTCTATGTGCATAGAACAACCTGGTTTTTGACCATAAAAATCACAACTTAAAATTATTAACTTACATAAATCTTAGATCTTAAACAGTATATCATAGTGTAGTAATATAATAACAATGATATTCAGGAGACCGTCAATACATGCTTCACATATATATAGTTATACTTGATATTAAATGAAAATCTTTTAAAAAATAAGGTTTATTTACATAAATAATATTATCATTTTTATTTTTTGATTATTTTTTGTAGTAATTTGTACAAGATTCTTAAATTTTAGAACTAACAAATAAAAATCATCTAAAATTGTCTATTTTTATCTTCAAAATTAAATATCTGTTGCTGACTGATTTTGAACAAGAGATGCCATTTAAATTAAGTATGTTTTAGGTTTAATTTTCGTTATAATAGAGCTAGTCTTTATAACAAATTGGACCTATAAGCAGCTTTATAAGCATTTAACATTGAATATCTATTTAGGATTTCTCATTACATGTCATCTCGTTAAAAGCAATTTTCAGTTATTACTTTTTTAACTTTTACGACGTTTTACTTACGCTCGGAACAAAATAATATTATACTATCCTCCCTTAACTACCGAATTATTGAACTTTAAAATTATACAATAACGTTTTATTGATTTTTTTTCTTTTTACTTTTTTGGCTAATTGTGTTACACTGAATCAATTTTATCAAATTATTTTTAATAAATTCGAACCACATAAGACGCTATTCAAAGAAAAAAGTATATATCGTATATAGAATACTGAAAAAAATTAACAAAGAAGTTTTTAATCAATCTAATTTTTAAAATTACTCTAATTATTGATAAAAAGCAAAAAGTATAATGAAGTTTACAAAATGTACGTTCTCCAATTATGGCTAACTGAGTTAATAAGGCAAAACCATATATTAATATTTTTAAGTAATGGCTCTTTTTAAATTTCAACATAATTCAGAAATTAATTACTTAAGTTAACAAGTTTTTTTTCAGAAACACACTTCCAAGATTTTGGTAATGTAAACCAGACCCTTTGTGGCCAATGCCTGTAGTTTTTATTAATAATTTAATTGTTTGAAATAACAAAGAACCCACAATTAGCATATTTAAAATGTTATTACTCTTTCGAACACTAAAAACAATAAAATTGATGTGAAAATTTGCAAGCACATTATTACAGTCATTATTATGTGACTATTTTCCAAAGTAGTAATTTACTTTTGAAATAAATAAAAAATAGCTTCTTCTCTGAACTTATCAATTTTGAAATTAGATAATTTTATTCTAAAAGTGCATTACTGAAAATGCTTTACTCTGATGATCTTAGAAACCATAAGTTCTATCTCTGCTTATCATAATATGGTTATTACTACACTGCAGAACCATAAATATGAGGGATTGATGACATTTTGTGTCGCCAGAGTCATCAATATCCATTAACATACGTATATCATATGAGCTTATCTCTGCTACGCAATAACTGATCGCTATTTTAATTTACATTTTGGCTCCTCCTCAATTCCTAATAACATTTAATCAATTATTAGTAAATTTCGTTGATTACCACTAAGTCACACATAATCTTCTATAATAAATATGAAATTATTTTGAGTTACAAATATCAATGAGTGAAATATTAGTTGATATTGTCTTCTTGAAATACACAGTTAGATATTTTTTGAAGCATTTGAAATTAACAATTATATTTTGATTTAAAAAAAAACTATATGATTTTTATCAAAATATAAATATGGTTTGTCTTGATTGCTCAAATAGTCACATGAAGTGGTTATGCCGTCAATTTTATTATGTCACAAAGTTATTTTGAATCACATAACTTATGATCTGCAGCTCAGTCTTTTCGTAAATGAAAACTGACAGGGACGCACACACTCTTATAAACACTTCTACTGTTTAGATGAAAACGATTTTCGATAAATATTGACACCATGAGTTTGAAAAAAAAACCTTGTATTTAAATTAGATTGGATTTGTACTTCATTGGAATTCATGGTTTCAATTATCAAAAATCTTAATTTTTAACCTCAGTTACCATCTGTTTGGTAATTGATCTCAGTTTAATCAATATTTCGAATTATATATACTCAAGTTTTATTTACAAAATATTTAGGTTACTTTGTAGATGGATAAATTTTGTATTGCCATCTATAAATTATTTTGTGAAAAATGTTGAAATTTCAGTGAAGTCTTATTACTCGTCATATTTCGCTTTTACAATTTAATAAACAGTCTCTTAACTTTGATAATATTTTCAAGAGGTTCATGAATAAATAAACTTCTTTTCTATTACATCAATATCAAATTGAACTTCTATACATTTTCTAAATAGCTTCTTCTCATGAATATTTCTTAATAGATACATTTTATTAAAATCTATTCAATCAAATTTATTTTCTTATGTTTTCAGATCAATAAATCTGATGTTCCGATTTTGTTTTCATATTTTACGCATTTTTCTTACTATAAAAATAGTTCATATTTAAACTAAATTTTTCATAACTTTTAATAATGAATTTAAATTATTTAAAAATTATTATAAATACAATATTTTAAAAATAAAGTTTACATTAATAGTATTAATAAATAAACTCTGACTTGCCCGAAAAAATAATGTGCAAACTTTTTATTTATGATTTATTAATATTCAACTGATGTAAATGCTTTGCATTAGAAAAGCACTGAATAACGATGTTTCCAAAATTTGTTTGTGTTTTTTAAGAAATTATTGGAAAGGATTTAAAGATACTGTGTTCATTTATTTTCAAAAATTATAATTATATAG
>JABFPM010005473.1:0-11217 GCA_022817325.1 Idris sp. 1 HC-2018 | reverse complement strand
CGCAACTATCCCAGGGGTAGACAAGCAAAACTGGCAATAGGTAATAATCTGCAACCAAGATAGAATCATCAATTCAAGGCTTTAAGCATACCAACATACATTCGACCTGGTGCGCTCGCGTATCTGTTTGGACGCTGTCCTGAAGAGGCTCTCCACGTACTACGTACTTGCGAAAGACTTGAGGAAAACAGGGTTGAGGTCAGTGGCAGCTCGTATATAGATCCAACGAGCTTGAGACAGCACAGCTTGCCTGACATCCTGCAGCTTGGTAAACTTCTACCAGGCATACAGATTAGTCATTTAGGTTGACTAGTGCCTCGACGGCTTATGACGAGGGAAACAATAGGCTCGTCCAGGTTTATTTATGCTTGACACTCCTCTTTCATAATTATAATTAAAGTTACGAAAGATGTTTGTGAATTATGTTGAATAATCTTAATATAATGCAACAATTAATGTTAATATTTCAAATAAAAGACCAATTATTGAGTAGAAATTGTTTATAATTATTGATTTTTTATAAATATTGACTGAGAAAAATTAAGTTATGTACAAAAAAAACACTAAAAATTACATTACGAGATAATCGCGTTTAAAGTTTGGCAATGTTTATTCAGTATCTTTTGAGTTTTTCAGATCTAATCACTGTCTATAAACATAATATTTTAATCTACGATGTCCGGGCCATAACTAGGACCTTCTTTGGCCACTTTAGATTTTTCAGCAGCTGATTTAGCCCACTTACGTTTATTTAATTTACCATGCAAATATAACTCATTACCCAAGCACAACAGAATTTGCGCTCTACTAAACAAATTGTTAAAAAAAAACATTATTTATAATGCATATATCGAAATTTGACTTCCAGTACATTATAGTAAAGGATTCAAAGTATCAAAAATTGCAATAAAATTATGCTCATCTGTTAATAAGTTAAAGAGCTTTGAAGGAGCACTGGGTTACGTTTGTTACCCATTTGACGTTTTTAGAGTTAATAATTTAAATTTTGTTGTCTCTTTCCCTAGCTTATAATTCAATACTCATTTTTTTCGATTCAGTTGATAAAAAGACTTTCAATTAAAAACTTGTATCTAAAAATTATTATTAGGAACCATCCAATTATTTTTAAAAGTTACGAACAAAACCAAAATTCATCAGGACTAAAATGATCCCATTTATAAATTCTCAATTTAATTTTTTTAACATCATTTTTATTTATTAAAATACAATGTCTTATATTAATTGTTTTCCTAAAAGTATTTTATTTTACTCAACAATAAATTTCAGTTGATATATAATATAAATCATAAATAATTTATTATGACAAATATTTCTTTAGTTTACCATGAAGACACAGTGTTAAAGCACAATCTCTTTCCGTGTATTTGGAAAGCATTATACTGTCGTCAATCCTTTTAGACAGTTTGCTAATTTTTGAGTTTTGTAATCAGATCTCAACTGTATGAATGTAATTAAAACAGATCGATCTAGTATAGCCTGAAATTGAAATATACGAATAAATTAAAATCTTGGTACTCGAATAAATATTATTCATTAATTTAAAAATTATACTTACCAATTGGTCCCCAGAACACACTTGTTTTAAATTTTCAGGTTTAACCAGCAACAAATTACAAAGTGCATGCAATGTGTCGAATAATGTTGTTACAACGTTAATATTTAAGTGTTTAACGCATTTTCTGTATTCATTCATATCACAAATAGCACACATTGCTCCAGCAGAATTAAACTGAAATTGTTGCAAATGATCATAAATAACTCGGTGGAATCGAATTCCTAATTCCATCAGAACACTATCCAAACTTTTTCCATCAAGACTATCTCTAATTTTCTTAATTGTCTCAGTTAAATACTGACTGACAACTAAACAAGCAGGTGTGTTCAAAGTATCTACATCTGATTCGGGCTTAAAATCGGTCTTTTTTTGTTCCGTTTGTAAATAAAGTTTGACCCATCCAACTATTGCATTTATACTTTTGTCCAAACCAATGTCCAGTTTTGTTTCAATTTGTTCGAGATATAATTTTTTCTTACTTGTACAATCACCATGTTTTGGTGTTGAACTGAAAATAATTTAATTAATTATATAATTTGTATCGTATTACCAATGTATTCAATAAAAATGTAAAATTTATAAAACTTACATGACATCAGGTAACACACTATCACTAAACTGATCTTCCAAGAGACGTATAATGACATTACATTGACGAATTAAATTGAAAAAATATATTTCAGGGGAACTTTTGCTTTCTGGTATGGGTATGCACTGTAAACCCAACTCAATTGCATAATCCACATGTTCGTTGATTAAATTTTGCAAAAGAACATCAAAAATTTGAGTTACGTTTGCCGGCAGATCACTCGGTTGAGATAAAAGATGGCATCTTTGGAAAGCTTCTTTACTACGTTGTAACAAAGAAATGGCTAGCTCTTCAGAAAGAAAAGTTTCTCCGCCATAATCTTCTATGTTTGTTATATTTATATTTGTTCTCGTACTAATGACTGCTTGGATGTCACGTTTTAATTCCTGAAAACCACCTGATTGTAGTAGCTTTTTTTGATGATTTTTTGATTCATAGTATTTCATTAAAAGAGCTGATAACTTGTCTCGTAATGCTTTAACTTCGACTCTAAAATACAATAAATATATAAATTTATTAATCATATTTAAAACTTTTATATATACTAAGACTTTAATAAAGTGAAATGTTAAATTTATTTGTAAGTATAATGTAAGCTTCGAAAATTATAATTATTAAAACATCACTTTGATGCATTCATAAAACTTACATAATATAAGTATCCAAGTGTTTTTGAAATATATTTCTTGTCAATTTATTCAAGTATGCATCGTCATTTCCCATGTTAAAACATTTTAAATTATTTGACAACTTAACAGTTTTTGAGTATAAATCATAAAGATTTTTTAAATATTTCTCTTGATCTGATCGATCTATAAGTTTAGCGACAACATATTTTTGAATTCTAAAATGATAAATATTCAATACAAATTTAGCCATAACTTGATCTGGGTTCATGAATATTTGTTCCATGAGTTGATAGTTTTTTCGACACATGGGAACGACTTCTTGAAAAACGTCTTTCCCGTTGAACGAACTCATTTGGCTTTCTTCAATGAAAGCGTCAATGCACTGAAAGTAACCTTTAAAATGAGCAAGTATTGAAGCCAGTTTTTTCATTCTTGGCACATCGTCCATGTTCTGAGCTCTAACAAACTCTTCAATTAAATTTCTTTCAACTTGGTCATACTTTGCGCTTATCTTCTTTTTAGCGTGTTCAAATTTTTCTGATGGAAGTTCTTGAGCTATCAGGTGTAGTTTTTGTATAATATCAGCTCTTTCTTCCAACTAAAATAAAAATAAAATGTTAAAATACAATTTTTACAAAACTTTTAATGATAAATATAAAATGTTATTACCATAGATTCTTCAACAAAAACTGGATCCATCAACGGTCCGGGACTTAAAAACTCAGAAAAATGTCTCATTAATTTTTGAGCCTCAACCGCTCTAGCTCTGGGAATATTTACACTATCCAATTGATCTCCTAGATGCAAAACTTTCGTTGCAACAAAATTAATTCTTTCGTCTAATTGATGAAACAGATCAATAGCATGACGATTTGAGTCTTGTAAGTCTAAAATTTCTACTATATGTTTTGCTTCTTCTTCTTTCACGTTTAATTCAAGTTTTTCACATTTTTTTTGTTGACGTTCTTGAAGTATTCTCAAGTCTTTGATCGCTTGAATGAAAGTTTCGTGAATTGTTACTGGATCAAAACTGCCTTTGCAACTTTCTTTGGAAATGTCATTTGCAGTTCTCCACGCAAGTCTTTCGACGAATTCCTCTGGATCAAATGGTTCCTAGAAATATTGTTAATTTAATAATTACAATACCAGAAATAAGTTTTATTTTTAAATATATTTAAGATTGCTGCAATAAGTAACATTTGTGGGTTCTAAAGTACCTATTTAATTAATATTTTTAAATATCTATAGATATTTTATACTCAATTGATAAACATTATTAATGAAACTGTAAATTTTAAAACATTTATAAATAGAAATTTTGTACTGTTTTAGCATTCATGTGATCTATAGATATTAAATAAACTGGCACTGTGCATATTTCTAAAATAAAATGAAAAGCCAAAAATATTTAGAGATTGACAGGTCAAGCAATTAAAAATATAACCTGCTCATCCATCATTTGTATATTTCTAATTATAAAGAATTTAAATAAGTTTAAATTTTAGTTTAAAACTTTTACCTGTTCAAGTTCTTTAATATATTGTTGCATCATCTTGATAAAATAAAATTAGTACTGAATTTCATACACAAAATAACAAGTTGGTAAAAAACAGTTTGACAGCTTATGAGAGACCATAAAGTGCAGTATTCATGAGTGAGTCAAACCTTAAGGCTATTCTCAATTTTTGCAACGAATATTTTCTTTCTTTATATTCTACATTAGTTTGACAAAGACAGAACGATGAAGCTTAAAATTTACTCGGAGTTAAAAAATATGTCAGAGCTAACGCCACGGAGTTAGTGTTTTATTATGTATAAATTATCATTATTATAACGTTAAATTAATATTCATAGTTTATATTAAATTATTCTTTCTTAAAACTTTCTTATTAATGAACATCAAAAACGGGAAACAATGAAAACCAAATGTCATACAAATTTAATTTTTTTTTTAAATTGTAAGTTACTTGTGAATAAATGGATTAAAGTAACTGCAAAATTTTATACAATTTTTTACAGTTTTAGACTGTTATAAATTAAACGTTATTTTATATTAATTAATATTTACTCATTTAATACGCTCTGGGTAATTTGTATAACTTAATACTAAATAATTATAGTTGAATTTTGTTTTTTATATATATAATAATAAATAAAAAAAGAATAAATATTTGTTATTTCAATTTTAGAAATTGCATACAACAAGCGTTCTGTCTACTTTTAAGTGCACGTAAATATTTAGCAATAAACACCCACATATTTACCCTTTCAGAAATGGAAAGTACACGATTATATACTTTCATTTGTACTGTCAGAAACGACACACAATTTACTTTCAATCCGAGTTCACATTGGTCAACCGAGATTCAAAATCAATGTATTGGAATCTATCGAAGCAAAAGGCATGATAAAATTCTGAAAAACAAGTGTAGTCTCACTGTAAAAATAATAGATGTAAAAAAATACCTTTTTATTATATGTATGGAGTATAATTTGTTCCAGAGTAAACTTAGTTTATTAAGAAAAGTTTTTTGTCAAATTTGGAACTAATAAATAAATAAATATATAGAAGTGAATTTGTCATGACGTTTCGAAATACATTTCTATTTTCTCTTCAGATCTACAAATTGTTGTATATAAATTAGAATCGCAATTAATTTGGTCACAATTAAATTAATACATTTTCAAGATTGAAATGTATAGTAATAAAAAAATCGTAAAAAAATTATACAAATACAAAAATTAAATACAAAAGTTAAAAAAGTTTTGGTAAAATTACTTATTTGAATAATACTTGTTTATTTTATAAGATAAATTTTATTTTACACAAAACATTGATTATAATTTTACTTTCGCTAAAATTTTAACTTGTTTGAAGTATTCAGAAAATACTAGAAAATAATAATTTTACATATTTGATTTTGATAAACTCTTATAAAAAATTGTCAATACTTTATTCTTCTACTAGAAATAGAACGTTAATTTAAACAAATATTTTTTCCTGATTTATTTTAATTTTGTAACAAGTTTATTGCAGTTTATTTGGCAGATATTTTTTAAAATAACGTGAAGATAAAACTTTTGCGAACAGATCGACCGATGGCACATCTTTCCCTCGTCAAATAGAAGCATATTCCGCCGCTCCCTTCCGGATTGCATAAACCACCCCCACTACGCTTATCTCCCTGTTATATACCTTTCGCTTTTCTCTCTGTCTCTCTTTTTCTCTCTTATTCTCTCTCGATATCCAACAATCCAGCAGTTATTTATGCGTAACTCGTGCTTTCGCCCGCCAACTGAAGAAACTCTAATTCTTTTGGCATATTAAATAACCCTCTATAAACTCCCAACAATGTTTTAATGGTCTCTACCTATCAAAAATGAACTATTCAAACACATAAAAAGCCCTCAAAATGTAGACAACAATAAAATTATAGGCTATTTCTTTCAGTTTAGAATAGCAATAAAACTTGAAATATCTATTGATAAACTCTCCTACAAAAGTTTCGGCGTCTTTTGAAATTCTACAGCAAGCTAATTTATTTTCAAGATAAAACTGCATTTATAGCTTTGCCAATTTTTATCTATATTCACAGAACAAACATTATTATTTCAACTATTACATTAATATATAATAATTATTTTAAGACAGCTACATTTTCTGGTTAGATTTTCAAAACACAAAAATTATTATAAACTGCTCTAAAAGTATAAGAATTGCTCATTTTATTGTCTTAAATAATTAATTAATGAGTGTACTTGAAAAAAGAATAGACATTTTATTTGCACGTTTTTATAAAGACGATGATTAGACTACTATGTTATGTTTCTTTATACTTTATTCTATGAGTATATCAACATTAATGTCAGAATCTGCATGATAAATAAAGATAAATGAATGATGCGACGAATAGGTTTTTGCCTTGACGGGTTAATTGTTTTGCAGTCACTTTGAAATTCATCGTGTGTTGTTCGCACGAATTAGACATATAGCCATCATTCACACATCTCATCCACCTAAGGCGCGCTCAAGGAAACGCTGGGTATATAATCCTAAATTAACCCTGAAACTTATGAATATTACCGATTAATTTTTGTTATCTTCGTATTGTTTTACAAATATACTTCAATCAATTATACAAAACTATCTCGATAATTTATACATTAATTTATGAAACATGATACAGGCTTCATAAAATATTATACAAAATAATCAAAATTAATGTATAAAACTTATTTGTACCTATTTTCGCCCATTCAAATTCCAAAAGATTGTGCAATTATTATTGTTTATATTAATGCCCACAGTAAAATCAGAGTTAAATGCATACTAAATTGAGGACCAAAAATTTTAAATTGAATTTATAATATATGTATATGTTCTGAGACGATTTTTTTTCTTATTGAATACTGGGTCTCAAAATGATGCCGTGTGTAACAATGGGCGTTAAGTGTAGAGAGTAGAACGCGTGCGTGTCTCTCTTTTGCGGCCTACGTATGTCCTCGATAATAACAGTTATGAAACTTGACTGTGATAGTGAAAGTGGCGCAAACTATACGTTTCACAACACACCGTCAACAGCGTGCTATGAGACACAATCTTTGTTGAGATTCACGTGAAAGAGAAATTTGTGAGGATATACACAAACAACAGGCCGAAAATATGCAGTTTTCACCTTCTTCAAATCATTTTACAAAAGCTCCCTCACTTTCAGAGAGATGCTTAATTTGACTACACTTTTGGTAATTGAACCCCATGTCCAAAATTTGTTCAAGCTCTGACCATTCTAGAAATCAGGCTTACAATGGTTTGGTTTAAATGTTATAGTTGTACAAATAATGTGAGCAGGATCTCCAATTTATTTGAAGATGAGACGCACAGTCTCCGGTAAATGCGTAACCCATTTCGCCGGCGGTGGCTGGCTTGTTAGCCGGTGTAACTCTAGCCGCCTTTGCAAGTATTGAGCGGGGTGAATGCTCTTGCGCAATGTACGATTAAAGGCTTGTGATACCGATCGTAGTACTGGCTAACTCAGGCCAGGTGCGCCATAAGGGAACCCCTAGGAACGTATTTTAGTAGTTCGTTAGTCTTGTACTCTTACATTAACGAGTTAATGTCACTTTACAATATTCACCATACTTCCCTGCTTGACTTGGGATCTGTCAATCCGAAATATCATTTTAATTTCCAAAATGTCATTTCAATTTCCAAAATATCATGTTATCTAAAGTATATCATGTTATCCATGTATAATGCTATTCATAAAATGAGTCATTTCTGGTTTGAGTGTGGACAAGAACAATTGGCTTCAAAATATGATTTAACCCACAATAAGTATGAAAATGAGCACACCTTTTTTTTGTATGTGTGCCATTTTTTGGCACCGCTTTCTTTTGTCTGATCGTTGTCACACTTTGGATACAATACGAATACTAATGAAGATGGTTGTAATTAAAGTCGGAGGTAAAAACGGGATAACAATCTTGTTGTGGCTTTTCGAATTATGAATCACACTTGGTTGAGAATGAAAGTTGCACTTGGAAAACAATAAAGTCAAAGTTGGCTCACTGATTTACATTACAAGTGGGTTACAGCTTGATTTCAAGAGAAATTTTTTTGAGATAATCAACTTTATTCGTCATTATTGTTATTTCTTGCTTTAATACAAATTGTATATCAAGCTTGATGAAAATTATTCCTTTTTTTGTGTCCAAGAGGATTGGTGGAAATTGTCTTTTCGAATTATTATTTTTTTTCATTTTATACATATATTGAAACATCAGAATTTCGAAAAAGTTCTCTTTAGGCGATAAGCATGAAAGTAAAACGAGAGGTCACAGTGACAATTAGGTTACGATTTTGAAGGTTGTGGAACGAGGTCGCATTAAAGATGAAAGCTTGTTTCTTAAACAATCAGTGATGAACATTTATGATAACAACAAAAATGACGAAGAACAACTGGATACGAATAAAGGATATTCATTATTTAATAAAATGCCTGACAAAAAAGACAAAGTGTTGCGGGTTTCGAACACAGCAAAGAGGGTCTTTTCATGAAATAATGATACTCTTGATGACCACGAGAAGATATACACGAAGACACAGTCAAGACAAAAGCTACTTTTAACATTCGAAGTAACCTTATTTCTGTTAGCAAAATTAACTGTGAATTGGAACAATTTACATGTCAACATTTGTTTTCAACTATAATTTATATATGCAATCTCATGTTGATTTACAATTTAAAACTAGGGATATTATAGCTTAATTACCATGACAATCGTAACTCTCAGTTATACTGAAATTTTCTGAAAGTCTATTTCAGTTCTTTTTTTTTTTTTTGCTAATAACATAAAATGACGATATTTTGAAGAAACGGTTATTCTCACGCGTGTGAAAGGTTAAAGCAAAAAAATGGAGGAGGATTCCTCAAGGCCGATAATGGTCGGACTAATATGTGGAGAAAATTGGAGAGGGAGGACTCCCTTGTAATGTGGACATCCTTGGCATAAGCGTAGAAAGCTAGAAAGCCTCGGCGCACGAAGCGCTGTAACCGATAATAACCCAATTGCTCTGAGTTGGACTGGGTTATTTGACGGCAGAGGTTTCTGGTACACAGACGAGGTGCGAGTGAAAGAGGCTGCGTTCTCGTTCCTTTGTCTTCACTGAGTTAGGCCGCTGCTGGAGAGCATGCGCCAATCCCCCTGCGAATTCATCTTCAAATAAAACATGCGCAGTACTTCCCTTTTCTTATCGTACAACTAGAATTCTATGAAATAGATTTAATGGAAAAATCGGATGATGCTGAAACTAGAAAACAACTAATCCGTCGACTTTAAAATTACAGATTAAATGAAAATAATATTGTAATTATTATTATTAAAGGCTTGTATTTATTGTTATATTTTTGCTTGTATTATTTATTTCACTAGCTTTCGTATCCTTGTATTTAGTAACTGGAAATGTTCATACTTGCTTTCAGATAGATTAAACGTCAAATGTTTAGAAGTTAATTATAACTATAATTTGATTACATTTTATTTGTATATTTACAGAAATCTCCTTTTGCAGCAAAAGGAGATTTACTTTCTTTTGAGGCAAAAGATTTCCTTTTGAAAGAAAAAAAAATCCTTTGACAAAATTTCTTTTACGATAAAAAGCATTTCTTTTATAGTAAAAGAAATGTATATATTTAGAAATATACCAAAAATGTATTAAATTTTAATTAAGTATTCAATAAGGGTTGGAATCTCGGAAGTCCCTCAAAGAATGGACAAGACTTTTAAAGAATAATTGAGAATTATTTCAAATTTTGGAATTTGAAACTGAGTTTGAAAGAATCTTTGTTAAAAAATATTTTATAAGAAATACGTTCATTATATAGAAATGTATAAGAAAATGTAAAATTAAATGTTTACTTTTCCTGATTATTTTATTTGTAAAACGAATTATTTATTTGTCAATGAAATACCTCTATTTATATTTATTTTAATTGTGAGTGCTTAATTTTCTTTTAAGTCAATTATGTACGTTAAAGTATAACGAATTTCCTAACAGACTGATGTGCAAAGTTATGTCATATTTACACAATATTTTAACCTAATCATATTTAAACTATTTATAAAACCACTCCTCCAGACAATTTTATGTAATCTATATAATTAATGCAGTTCATTATAACTTTCGTTTTATTTAAAAAAAACTTGACAAAAAATACAAAATGTTTCTATTTATTTATCCACATGCTTAGATTTCAATGTTTATTTTATTTATTCTTTTAATTAATTATTCTTTAAAATTAAAATATTAAATGCTAAAAAAAATTCAAAAATTCAAAAAGACAGTTTCTTTCTCCAAAAAGCATTTAATTTTGATGCGAAAAATCAATCCTTTTACTTCAAAGGGATTTTCTTTTGCTTCAAAAGAATTATTTCAAGAGGACAAGTGCTTTTGCTTGAAAAGGACAGTTCCTCTTATATTGTTTAATATGAGCAAGAATATTTTGATCGGCTCTCTTCTCTTTCTCACAGAATAATGCAAAATGACGACAAATTAAATTTATTAGACCTTTTTAAGTCAATAATACATTTTTTTGTAAGAAAAAACACTTAAATTATTGATATCAACGCTGAAATTTTTTGCTAATTGTTGTAAGAACATACTGCAAATTTATTTGGTACATTCACAATGCTTTATTTCTTAACAGTGAAGGTCAAAAAATAGCTTTAAAAAACTTTAAAATGTACAGAAAATTGTTGAATGGCACGATTTTATTTTTCTTACTTTTTTTTATCTCTAGATAAGAGGTTTTAAATGTCATATAGTGTCACCTCGGAGCAAGCCTTGACTTGAAAAAATGTTTCCAACTTTTGATGCAATTAATGTTTTTTTTTTTTTTTTTTTTTTTAATTTAATGAAAAAA
>JABFPM010005472.1:0-11220 GCA_022817325.1 Idris sp. 1 HC-2018 | reverse complement strand
TTCAAGTTTTGTGAACATATTTTAAACATTTCGAAAACATTTTAAAAATCGGCCCCTGTCAAACAGTACTACCAACCTTCTTCAATTGTGTAACCAACTTCATATCGGGTTGAATCCGGGCTCTGTTTATGAGTAATCATTTGATTTTGTTTTTATCAATTTTAACTCTTTAGAGTCGTTTTATTTTCTTCTTATTAAAAAATAAGTTCAAACTGTTGAAACAGTTTAGTAAACATAAAAAAAAATCTAAAAACAACTTTTATTATTATATTTTATAAAAATACTACCTTAGTTCTAAATTTCGGAGTCTGAGGTTCATCTCGAAATTTCGGAGTACTTCTGTGACTGCTGTCCCTACCTCGACTCCTCTCCCTTTCCCGGTCCCAATTATTTCTAAAATAATTGTCCCTACGATTTCTGTCCTTGTCTCTAGATCCTCGTTCATGAGTGCTCAACTTTTGTTTCTTAATTCGCTCCTCCATACGCTTTTGAGCCTCTCTGTTGACACCCCCAGTGTGCGTTGGAGTTTCATCCTTACGATGACGGTAATGTCGATCCTTGACGGATTCTGACGAGCTCGATTCGTCCGTTTTTCTTTTCAGTTTGTCCAAGCCAAGAAGCGAGGGCTGGGGTTTTTTGAACGTGTGATCCGACGGTTTTTTTCGAATTATCAAACCACCACCCTCGCTGGGATTCGAGCCTTCTAACCTATACAAGTCGTCACTGGACATGATGTTTATTTTTAAAACTCAGTTGAGAATAAAAAATCACAGAATTTAATTGGTCAATTGTAAAAACAACAATGAATGTTGAAATATCTTTAAAACATTGTCACAATTGCAATGTAAACAAAAAAGAAAGTATTTGTTTTTATCTCACATTATACTGTCATTGACAAACTGATTGCCAAACGTACTGCGCAGTCGCTCAACTGTACCACGCTTTGAGAATATAGCGATTCAACTTTTCTAAAAGTGTAATTATTAAAAAAAACGCAATAAACAAATTAATTTTAAATAAACAATTGAAATAAACAAAAAAACAAAAATTAGGTTGAAAATAAATTTTTTAATTATGAAACTTTATAAAAAAGAGTGATGAATTTTTGATAATAAAAAGTACTGTTATCCTTTTTACGCCTATGCAAAACGACAAAGAAAGAAAATGCAACAAAACTGCGAAGCAAAATTTGTTAATAAACAATCAAATCAACAAAATAAAAATTTAACTAGAAAATAAATTTTTTATTTATATATTTTATACAAATTTTATGTTTAATTTTATCAATACCGAGTTTTGTTGTCTTTTTTCGAGCACACAAACAACAAAGACAGAAAATATACAATGAAACTGCGAAACAAAATGTGTAAATAAACAATTAAGTAAAAAAAATTAAAAATTCACTAGAAAATAAATTATTTATTTATAAATAATTAATAAATATTTTTTAATATTTTTTAATAAAAAAAGTATTGTTGTCCTTTTTTCTCTGACGCAAAACAACAAAGGCAGAAAATGCAACGAAACTGCCAAGCATACAATGCTTTTATAGAACAAGACACGAAAGTGTGTTCTGGTGAACACAATTCAACAACCAAGCAAACAATAGCGCTGCTTTTCTTCCGGCTCCTCAAAGTGATTTGCTGTACAATCACGTGACCTGTGTCTAACCAATGAACAGTGTCGGTTGACCCCTATACGTGGCACCAAGCATGAATCCTTTCCACGTCCGCCATTTTGACATTGGGTACTTTTCGGGAGTGTTGCTTTTATGTTGAACCGTTCCTCGTGAAAGAAACCTTTTTTACTGAAAAACGTAAGTAGCAAGCTGCCCTTAATCACCGCGTCGGCTTCGGCCAACAAATTTAGCGCCGCGCGGCGAGTTGAGTGCGTCGTGGCTTTACCGCATCACTCGACATCGCTCGTTTGGGAGTAGGTCGAACGGTGACAGGCGACCGGGCGCTAACGCTACGGCACTTGCTCTTGCCGACACCCCCATCAGTCGTCGACGTGGACCCACAGTTGTTTCAAATTTTCGGCCCTACTTTTTTATCATTTTCAACGACTATTTTTTGTCGCGCTGTTTGTACAACACACACGACACAATCGATAGCGTGGGCATTTTGTGCCAGGCTACGTGTCCGTTTTTTATCTTCTTTGACTTTGCTTACTTGTACGCAACAACTGTGTAGGTTAGATTTCCAGGAGTCTTCCTGGGAGAGTGAAAACATTTTTTTGTTCTGAGAAGAAAAAAAAATTTTTTTCCTCATTTATTTTTGTAATTTATAATTTTTTTGTTTTTGAGTTTCTTTTGACAGATGGTTTATTTGTGGTGGGCACTAATTGTTTGGATGTTATTTACAGATTAATACATAACCAACGTCAATCATGGGGAATATGTTCGCGACATTATTCAAAGGCCTGTTTGGCAAAAAGGAGATGAGGATTTTGATGGTAGGCCTTGACGCTGCCGGTAAAACCACAATTCTGTACAAATTAAAATTAGGGGAAATAGTTACAACGATTCCTACTATAGGTGAGTGTGTACTTTGTTTAGCTTCATTGTTTCCAAAGATCATGTCTTTTTTCAGTAACAGTTTGGAGATGAAAAAAGATGTTCAGTCTGGTTTAAGCATGTCTGCAAAATTGGCTTTTTATTGGATCAGTTTTTTTTATATGTAGTTTTGTCAGTAGTTAATTTATAAAAATTATTTCAAATTATCATTTATTGAAATAAAGTTATCAAAACTGTTCGAATTATGGCTTATTGAAAATTTAAGAATCATTGTAGTTATATAAAAGTGGAATTCAAAAAATTATTCTAATTAAAAAACAGTATCGATCAATAATGTGTACTTTTTATTACAAGAGATAGATATTGGGTTTTTTAATGAAATGTATTTTTTCGTACAGTTATAAATTGGATGAATTTTTTGAATAATATTTTATTATTGAAAAAACTGTTACAGAAATGATAGTTTTTTCTGATTTATATAGCTAATAATTATGTGAATTAGAAATTGCAAAATTGTTAAAATAAAAGGATTAGTATATTTTTGTTTAACAAACTTGAATCTTCAACTACTAGGATTAAACAAAATGGTTAACTTTCGTTTATTTTAAAATTATTGATTTCAGAATAAATGAAGTATAATGAACAAAAAATAGTCGAACTTAATTAGAGAAATTGAATATTGAATTTTGTATGAAAAGCAATTTAATAACTGTACAAACAATATTATATAATAAAAGCAAACAACTTTGTTTACGTTTATTTTATATAACAGTTCTGATTGTATTGGCTCCATTGTGTGAAATCAAATACCAAAAATGTTATAATTTGCTGGATAAAACAATTTGATTGTATAAAAATATTCATGTTTTTATTTAAAAAATAAATGTTCACATAAGTTATTTATGTATTAAAAACCTATTTATAAAATTTTTGTTACATATTTTTTAATCTCATTTGTTTTTTATAAACCTTTAATTAATACTCATTATCTTTTAATTTTTCAAAACCGTTTATCATTCGAGATATTTTTAATAATATCATTTTAAATTTGAAACGAAATTCAAAAGAATTTTAGTTTTATGTAACAAATATTTAGTTTTTAAAATGTGTAATAAATAAAATTAATAAAACTGTTATGTAATACAATTTCTCGAATATATGCAACAGATTTATTGAGAGCATTCTTGATTATGACAAAAATTGTAATACAATTAATAAAACAACATTATTTAAAATTTTTGGTCAATAATTTATTATTGACTCTACTTTTGTCGTTCTTTTTCAATTTTGTATTATTTTTTTGTGTCACACTTTCTAATTCCTAAATTATGATAATGAATTTTAAACTTCTTTGCTGTAACTGATATGGTTCATAAAACTAATTTAAAAGTTGATTAAAAAACATGTTTAATTTGAAATATTTTTAGAATCATGAGAAAATTTAAATATAAAAAATTAGTTTTAATCAAATGTTGATGTCAACTTAGAAAAGTTATTAACAAATTATTCTATTTTTGTTTCAGGATTCAATGTAGAGACTGTTGAGTATAAAAATATTAGTTTTACAGTGTGGGACGTGGGTGGTCAAGACAAAATAAGACCCCTCTGGCGACATTACTTCCAAAATACACAAGTATGTTTGTTATTATTATTATTTTTACTAAAAAGTATTACAAAATTTGTGACACTATAATTTAAAAATACTTCTTTGCAGGGTTTGATTTTTGTTGTGGACAGTAATGATAGGGAACGTATTGGTGAAGCGCGTGAAGAACTTATGAGAATGTTAGCAGAAGATGAACTCAGGGATGCAGTGCTTCTAATATTTGCTAACAAACAGGTAATTATTCAAATGTCACATGCATTATATTTTTTTGCATAAACATTGATATAAAAATGTTTTTTCATCAGCAAAGTTTACAAAAAAAATAAATTTCTTTTGTTTATTCATCATTTTTTTCAATCACAGTCATTTTTAATTCTCTTATTATAATTTTAACTATGACTGTTGCATCACGGTCTTCAAACGTAGCTTATACACAAATAAATGTTTATGTTTCTATACTCTCTGTTTGTATAAATATATAATGCTGATAATATTCAATAAATAACTGTGACATTTTAATACTTGACAATGTATACAGATAAAATAATTAACTGTTGAAGAATCTTTGCATTCACAAAATTAAACGCTTTTACCTTTGATAAAGAATGACTCACACTAAGCTACTTTTGCTTTTTGAGTTCTTAATTTCAACTTTAGACAACGGTTGCTTGAAGCATGTCAAAGCCAACAAAGGAGAAACCGTTCCTTTTTACGAATGCGAATGAGTTCTGGCCTATGAGCAGTAACTGTTGACGTTTCCTTTTTACTGTACACATTTAAGTTTATTCAATTTATTTAATTGTATAAAATCTTGTTTTGCACAAAAATGTTTATTAATCTAATTTTTCAGTCAATAATACTTCAATGCAGGATACATTTTTTTTCTAATTAAAAAAAGAAAAATGTTTAATAACAGTTAAAATATCATTTATGGCTTTCTCTTTTCAAATGATTTAGTTGATAAGTTATTATAATTTTTGATGAAGGTATTTAAATGTATTATTTCAACTAATTAGTTGAACAATTAACATTTTTTTATATATTGAATTATATTTAAATAGATAAAGATAATATAGCTTTGATGTATAGATTAAAACAAAATTTCATCAAAATTATTGATTTGTATTAAAGTGAATCATTTATATTTTATAAATTGCATTATTAGATTTTTTCTATAATAAACTTTAAAAGGACATTTTTATATATACAATTTATTTTTTAATATTTATTTTCAAATGTTCTAAGTTTGTCATCCGACAATTTATTCTTAAATTTAATAACTTGATTGCAAACAAATTGTTTTATATAATATTAAATTACGAAACAAAATATAACATTTTATTTCTTTACTCTTTTTATTTTATAAACTAATGTGAAATTAATTTAAAGATTTTGAAGTAGATTTTTATTATTTAAATAATTAGTTCTCGTAAAAACAAATTAATAAATTGATTTTTAAGATTAAAATCTTAACTAGAAATAAGAATTAAAGAATTTTTAAATGTTTATTTTAGGATCTACCAAATGCAATGAATGCGGCAGAGATAACTGATAAATTAGGTTTGCACTCGCTGCGTAATCGCAATTGGTATATCCAGGCGACGTGTGCAACAAGCGGCGACGGACTTTACGAGGGACTCGACTGGCTCTCTAATCAGCTCAAAAATGCCAACCGCTAATTGAGGGGTCACTCTAACAACATTCAGTTGCTATATTAACATCATTCAACCAGGAAAAAAAACAGAAATCAGACTAAAATCAAGTAAATCTTGCACACTCATCCCCCTGTGACGCAATGGATTATCAAAACAAACAAATTAAAAAAAACGGCAACTAACAAACAACCAAGCGTCCAAGATATCGAGATTCCAATAATGGTGACAATTGAGTGTACATCGTTGTCATCGGGTCGGCTTCAATTTGTGCCACTAAATGGTTTCGATATTAGAAGCAAATTTATATATACATATTCTATATATATTATATATACATACATCTATATATAAATTCGATAATAATTCCATCTTGAAACAGATTTTTTTAGCAAATTTCCACAGAAGTGAACATAAGAAGTAATAAACAAAAAATTTTTTTTTTCTGGGGGATGGGGGATAAAGGCGGTTGCATATTTAAGGCGACCCCACTGGACTATTGCCTCGTGCAACTTATTATTATTCTAATTATTATTATTATATTAGCATTATAGTTACACTTTTTACACAGAGATACTACGAGAAAAAAAATAATAATAATAATAAAAAATAAAAAAAAAGAAAAAAAAGAAAAAAAAAGAAATGGACAACTTGAGAGTAATTAAATTCAAAGTACCTCACGAAATCCGAAACATGCATTAAACGATAACATTCATTGGTTTTAATTGTTTTTTTTCAATTTAATCGATTGATATACCTTTTTCAATAGAAATTTATAATTATACTTATCTGTGTGCTTACATAAGCAAACGTGTGTGAATGTTCATGTATGCACACACATAATTATAGAATGGCGTAAAATTAAGCGAGAGATGATATAGATATCGCGCGGTGTTGTTTGAGTGCGTTGGACATGCTGATTTATCATAATGTAGCTGCATATTGTACATTACATAATTATAAATAAGTCGAAAAAATGATTTAAAGGATGTGATCTACAATTATGAGAGGATGTTGCTCTGTCCACTGCATCGATAGCTTCAATATTCGACATTTTTAGGATAACAAAAATAAGATAAACAATAAAAAAAGATGAATAAGAATGAAAGACGCATGTTAAGATGAAAATGGTTTGAAAAATATGATTGGTTGTAACGACGTCAAGTTGATTCCTTCGTTTTCTCCTTGATTGTTGCGTCTGATGGTGGCGCCACTTATGCGTGGTGTTATTGTTGCGCGCAGACCAACGATTCAACAAATATAAGATATATCTATCTCAGTGTAAAAGAGAAAAAAAGATTAAAAATTCTTTTATTTATTGCACCGCCAATCCAAGCAACGTCAACATTCCGCGGATCGATGCGCGCGCGACGAGCCATCAATTATCTCTATGAGAACAGCTAGATGTCGCTGTTCTCCGCCGAATCTGAGGGGCAAACCTTTTTAACAAATATAAAATAAAAATATTACAATAAACAAAAGAAAAAAATCCGGTCCCTAATCATTCGGTTTTTTTGTGTTTTTATTCAATACTGTTGATGAGAAAGCCTTTTCCCTCATAATGCGAAAATTCGTATAATTATGTATGAATGTTTAAATGATTTGTGAAATATACTGTAATTGTGCTTCATATAGTCTATATGTTTTTTGCCACGAGAAACTTATATATACATTTTAAATCTGGCTCGTTGATAACAATAATTTTTTAATAAAAGGATGTTTTGGTTTTTTCAACATTCTTTGCACGTAATTTATTACACTCTCTCTCTTTCAATTTCCATTTGTTTTCTAAAATCGGACGAGTTTAATAATTGTGTTTGCGATTTGTAAACAAAATTTAGTCAAAAATGGGTCTTTTATTTTGCGTTTGATTTTAAATATTTCCAATTATGTAAAACCCAATTTGTTATTTTATTTAATTTTGCTGTAATTTTACCGTAAAATTATGTTCAAAATTATATAACAGTTTGCCCAAGATTTTTTGTGTTTCTGTTCTTCGCGTCAAATATGTTGCGGAGATTGATAAAATTGCCTTCTTCCATATATTCCAACTGAAATTTCGTTAGACAATAAACATAATTTTAATAACTAATGATAATGAATATAGTAAATTTGGACTCATAATACTGTTTTCGGTCGTGTTTAATTTAGTAGCGTTTTTTTCTTTTTTTAATTGCTTTTGTACATTTTTCAACAAAAAAGAATACAAACAAATTTGTTGTGTGTCTGTGAATGAGAATAAGTGAAAAGGTAACGAGAAAACTAAGTAATCAAATATCATTTGTATAATGAAACATATTAAGAAAGACAATTCTGCAACATTTTCGAATACGTTTGATTTTATTGCAGGAATATTGATATAGAATTCTTGAAAAAAATTTATAAAGTATCAAAAAATCAGATAACTCTTTCATTAAATTCGCTTTTTTGTTTAACTTTAAAGAAGTATTATTAAGCGCAGAGATCTAATAAACGGATCGATGATTTTTTTATAATAATTTAATCCGACTGTGCCGTTTGCTGATTCATATAGTGCCTAAAGTATCAGTTTTATTTTTATATTTTTAAACAATAAAATTATTCAAACTGTTTACAAATTTTATGTTTGTTCTCACATTAAAAATATATTGAGTTTTAAAATGAATCGATATATCGATTTTTGTGTTGTAATAAATGACTTAAATGTTCGATCCGTTGATTAGTGATCGATATATCGATGTAATTACAGTATGGTATTATAATTAGATATTTCAATAAACGTTTTTGATACAATCGTAATTAGTTTGATTTTAGGGTAAAACGGTGTAGTAAAGAGATCTTGTTACAACACTTCGGATGAACTATTAACTTTTTATATATTTTTAATATTTTTATTTTTTGATATAACGAAACATATTTACAATATTTCATACATTAAATGATGAAAAGCAATATTTTTAGTGATTTTTGTCATCTAATGGTTGTACTATTGGAAAGAAACAAAAAGTTTGAAAATGATTTTTAACAAAAGTGTGTCTTGATTTAAAACAAGGCATAATACATTTCGTTGATTTTAAATGATATTTTGATATTGAAAAAATATTGTGGTAAAAAAAATGTTGCATAATTTTAGTGTGTTTGTATTAATAAAGAAATTATTCTTAAATGTGTTGCAGAAATATTGTAATGCTATTTAGTGAGAAATTAAAATGAAATGTAATTATAAAAGTGTTACAAAAATCAATTTATCACCTTAACTGAATTTGTGAATTAACATATCAATAACGTGCGATAAAATAAATTAAGCTTTCATTTAAATCAACATATGTACAACTATTTGCAATTTATACGTAATTTTCATCCAAATATAAACATATGTTGATATTAAAATTACTCTCATTCTTTTATTTTAAAATTTGTTAATTTATATATTAAAACTAATCGATGTTTTAATAATGCTGAAAATATTGGGAAAAACTGTAAATATAGTTATTTGTAATACATTATTTTTAAATAATTATAATATACTTTTTTTAAGTGATTAAATGATTCAACATTATTCAACGATTTGTGGTGAAAACGAAAATGAATTTATTTCAATTGCAAGGAGCCGAACTTCATTCACGAAGATTTTTGCGAGTCAGCTATATAAAAGTCACGGTAATGTTGCTTCTAATTTTCAATAGTATCAGGAAGATTGATAAAAATTAAATGTACATTCTTTTCACTGCTTTTTCAAATAAAAAGAAACTCAATTTTTATAAATATTTTTGTGAAATATTTAAAAATAAGTAACAAAATGCTATTCGATATATATTCTAAATAAAATAATAAATTCTATATAAATAATTCTAAATAAAAATGATACATTTAATACAGATAAAGGACAATAAAAGAACTATTTCATAAACTATTCTCCTCATTCACTGTAATTGAGTTACATATTTTTATTAATTAATCGGATTTTGCTAATTTCATCCATAAAAACATAAACGTGCCATTTTCGGTCATTTTCAGTATGGGACGATTCTACTTCAACTCACTTTATCGCGCTGCATTATAATAATCAATCGTATTGCTTATCAATAAACAATCGCGCCGCATCTACATTACTTTTTTTTGTACATTAAAAATCGTATACAGTTGGTTGTAGTACATCAATAATGTCTATACTCTAAATTTATAATTTACCATTCACTTAGATAATTTCAAGTAAAATTTTTGTTTGTTTGACTATGTTAAAATTCGTAACTAGAATATATCGATTCGCGTCGCGACAGTTGTTTTAAATTGTATATATCACATCGCACCCTCAAGCAAGCATGTCAAACAAACGAATGCTGTGCAAAAAAAAGAGAAGATGAAACAATTAAAAACGTTTGAAACAAAGTTCATAATAATCGTTGTACAATAAATACCTTAATTCTATGTTAACAGTCACAATGATTATAAAAAAGACTTGCGCATGTAATAGTGATGATTTTATTTACAAAATGTCATAAACATTTTTGAGTCTTTTACTGTATTTTATAATGGTAATCTTTTATAACCATTATTTATAACGAGTACAATACATTATTTCTACACTGTAAGCTTATTTTCAGATTTGCCATTTCAGTTGACCATTTTATTTATGCACAATAATTATTTTTTTGTTTTTACGTATTATAGAGAATATTTTACAAATAATTATTAATAACTTTAATTTTTGACTGTTATAACTTGAAAATTTTTAGTATTAGCATAAATTAAAACTGGGTACTAAAAAAAATTGTAAATGTAAAATTGTTATTATTTTAAAAACAATTTTGCTCTCTGCATACTTAGTATTTTTAAATAATAATTGTGCATATTTTCAAACAGCATTCGATTTTTATAATGACTTGTATTTTCCAGTTATATTTTTGCAAATCAAAAAAGTACAATTATAATTAGACTGAAATTTCTCCAAAAAGTTTTTTTTTCTTTTTTAAAATCTTGTAATATGAGACCAAAAAAGTGAAGTGCCCACAAAAATGTATCAGTAATGACAAATCAAATATTACTTTGGAAATATTGGGTTATTAAACTATTTTTTAACTCATTATAGTAAATATATATTAATTTTATTTTAGTTTAATTATTATAAACAAATTAAAGGAATTAAATTGAAAATATTTTTATTCATTTTCAAAACAACACAAACGTAAAATTAATCTGACAGACAAATATAATACGTTAAACTTTAAAAAACTGTTATAAAATCATATTAAAAACTTAGTTACATAAAAATAACTAATAAATAGAAATAAATGGAAATTAAAACAATACAAATATATTGAATACAAAATAATTTTATGGCTGATTTATCATAAAAGTAATATATATTGTAATTTCACCTTTTTATTCTTGCCTAATTTTTGCATCAATAAAATCCAAGAATCAAATATACATTAATTCTTTATTTTGGAACTGATATTTTCATTTAC